>CP116453.1:45003029-45296407 GCA_028216015.1 Quercus dentata | reverse complement strand
AGGACTTCACATACCTCACAGTTTTCACGCACCTTTGCAATGGATGCATCAATTTCTCTCATACCATCCCCCCACAATCAGATTTAGGATATGTGCACAACACCTCATGTGTAAGAACTCATGTTCTAAAACAGTCCCCTCCCAATCTTTAGTTACATTTTCCAAAAACTTAATAGTGGCACCATTTGAGCTAGCATTGTCCTTTGTTAAAGTGAATATGCCATTAATACCTCACTCACGCAAACACAACTCAATCTTTCTACCCATAGTCTCCCCCTTATGGTCTTCAACTTGACAAAAATTCAAAATTCTCTTATGCAACTTCCAATCATCATCAATAAAATGACCTATAAGGGACATATAACACAGATTTTGAATACTCATCCATGTGTCCGTAGTAAGACACACCCTACGACCCTTCAAAGCCCCCTTAGTTTTCTCTCTCAACACCATAAATGCCAATCACATCCCTAGCTATAGTTTGACGAGATGGGATATCCCTAATTCGCAACTTAGGTTGTAAGGTTGTCGCATATCTTCAAAACCCATACCCTTCAACAAACCTAAAAGGCAACTCATCTATTATAACCATTTCAGCAAGTGCCTTTCTAGAAGCCTCAACAGTAAAATTTTGTCGGTACAAGCTGAAACCCTTCCTCCCCATCCATTTTGGGTTCAAACATTAAGGTTTGTTGCCCACTAAGTGTCTTTCTATTAGGGTTTTTAACACAAATTGGTGTATGATTCAATAAATTAGCAGTACCATGCCCCTTACTATCAACTAGATAATTTTTTTTGACAGTAATTACAAATAACCTTAAAATGACCCTCACCAATATCTACTTTTTCAAAATGGTTCCAAGCAATAGACTTTTTCCTATTATTACACACATTGCCTTTACCTTTAGGTGGAAGTGGGGGAACCTCGGCATTAGTTGGAGTGGCAGTAGGTACAGCTTGGGCAATAGGTTCAGTTGTGGCGGTAGGTGTTGCCTGGGAAGGGGGTGCATCACTTGAGGGTTCCATAACCTAAAAACATCAAATTTATGCATTAGCAAACAACCATAAAAGTAACTAGCAAACAATAACAAGAAGTTAAAAGAGAAAGAAATGATACCTCAAAGAATTCTCAGCTATCAGGGATTCAACCTTGCAAAGGAAGCAAAAAGCCTAGGATTTCAACTCCTGTATAAAATTAAGATTTCAAAATTTTAAGTTAAGAAAGCAAAATGAATCAAACAAATGAGTAATAAAATACAATTAGATAAGAAAATAAGAATGTGGATTTCATCTTTTTAAAATAGGGGTTCATCTTCTTTTTTTTTTTATAAAGTGAAGATACAAGTATATTGATCATAGAAAACAAAACAAAACAAAGAATAAAACAGGCAGATAAGAAAATAAAAGTGTGTTTGGATTTCATCTTGTTAAAATAGGGGTTCATATTCTTTTTTACAGTGAAGAGACAAGTATATTGATCATTAAAAAAAAAACAAACAAAAGAAGGAATAAAACAGGGCAGATACAAATCACACTCAGAGCACTAACATAATGAGTCAAAGCAAGAAAATGATAAACCCAGGGAGCATTAACAAATCACACACAAAGCACTAACAAAATGATAAACCCAGATTGAGCAAAAAAGAGGAAAGCTTGATGTATCAATTATCATACAAAGTTAATAGTGTAAATAAAGAATGAGATGCATCCTCCTAAATAACTAGCAGTAGATGGCTTGAGTAAATAAATTTATGACAAACTTTGTCGTCTATTAGAATGGTGACTCAGTATCATAGCCTATAAAGAACAAATATTTGTACAAGGTTGAAATGAAAATGAGATTCCTTATAATGCATTTAACAATCTAATTGCAAACAAGAGTTTCAATGTAATTAAGTAGCAGGTCACAACATTAACAAATAAAATAAAATAAAGCTTAGCAATTTCTAGCATCAAGTTGTTGTGGCAAGTTAATCAACTCGTGAAGAACAAATTATACCAAACAAAGGACTGAAAATCATCAAGCTTTCCTCTTTTTTGCCAAATCACAAACACAAAATCTGAGAAAAAGAGGGATGAAATAGGAAGAAACTTTACTTGATCCGAGACTAGGAAGCCGAGTCCGAGAGGCTGAGTGTGAAGGAGTAAAGGGATTTGTTTGTTTCAAAATAAAAAGGAGAGATTTTGAAATCACTAGAGAGACTAAAGAGCAGAGAGAACGTAGAAAACTCGGGAAAAGTCCAATTTATAAGAGAGAGATATGAGGGAAAATCTGATTTTGATTTTGATTTTGATTTTGAGAAGTGTAGCCAAGTTGAGTCTTGAAACCCTAAACTATGATTCATGAACAGAGGCATGGGAAAGATCAAATCTGAGTTTGATTTGAAGGGTAGCCGACTAGCTATTTGGGGCTGGACCCGCTGGTAGAGAGAGAGATAGAGAGAGAAAGAGAGAGAGAGAGAGAGAGAGAGAGTGAGAGAGTGAAGGCTAAAGAGAAGAGTGAAGGCTGAAGAGAGTTAGAGAGGCCGAAGACTAAAGAAGAGTCAAGAGAGTTAGAGAGAGAGAGAGAGAGAGAGAGAGAGAAAGAGTGAGAGAGAGAAGGTGAACTACGAAGAATGAAGGGAAATTTTAGCCTTTTAGTCCCAATTTTAGGCTTTTAGTTTTAGCAATTAGCTTTCAATTCTCGATGCTTGCTTAGTTACTTTCTTTGGTGATTTGATGTTTGCTTTTTGCGTGGAAGGAAGTTTGTGGTGCCGTGTGGTTCTCAATTAGGTAGAAGTCGGTGCCCAGTCTTATCATTTATCAGTTCTTAGTTCACGTGATTTGCTCTTAATCTGAATTTTTTTTTTCTTTTAAAACTTCAATTGGGTCGGGTTATACGGGTTTTTAAACCGTTAACCCGCTACCCAAACCGAATAGTCGGGTTTCCTGAGAGAAGGAATCGACCCGACTTGCCAAGGGCTTCAGGCCGACCCGTTGGGCTTGGTCGGTCGGATTTGGGCGGTTTGAACGGGTCCTGGACCCATTGGACAACCCTACTTTAACCAAACACTTGCTTTTTTTTAAATGCACTTTTTAACAACTTTTACTAAATATTCTACTTTTTTAAAAATGACACTTTTTCAAAAAGCTAAGTTATAAAAAGCTGAATCAAACTCACCTTTAAATTTTTAATATTTATCCAAACTAAAGGAGTCAAGCAAAATAATAGATATAGAAAAGTACTTACTACTTTTCTAAATGAACACATGTGAGCAGGGACGGAGTCACTATTGAACTAGGGCAATGGCCCCTAATTTTTATTTTAAATTATTATATATGTGTACTCATTTTAATAATTTTATTTTATAACATTACATTCTACTCTCCATAAACAATATTATTGATTCTTTTAAGAGTAATATAGGCTCACAAACTTTTTTATAAATTGTTTTAAAAGCAAATTCTTATTGGTTCACACATGGGCCCACTTGCTTACATCATTTTTACCTACTAATAACCATTTATTACCTCAACGATTTATAAAAAAATTAGTAACTCTTGCATTTCTTCATTTTAGTGACCAAGAAAAAGTTTATAGATCTAAAATTTTTAAAATATATATATATATACAAGCAAAAAAAAAAAAAAAAAACTACCAATAGTGAAACTAAAAACAATTAAGTCCAATCAACCAATTTTATCCAAAATAAACAACCATATCCTTTAACAAAATTCTAAACAAAAATAATTTTGTTCTTACCAAAAAAAAAGAAAAAGAAATCAACAGTTAAGTAATAGCAGAGTCAAAAGTTGAAACTACCGCACATAACCAATAATAAAACCGCCTTTCCCAACTCAAAGTTCTGACTCCATCCCTACATGTGGGGACACATATTCACTATTCACATGCAACTCATTACATGATAAGTTGTGATATAAAATTGTGCACTTTTATGTGTCCCTAGCATTATTTATAATAAATTTGTAATAGTTTTAAATTTGGCGAAAACCACATTTTCGTCCCTATATTTTCACGCGATTCCACTTTGGTCCCTAACTTTTTTCCACCGTCCCTAAAATCCAATAAGCGATCTTGTTTTTGTCCCTATCGTCAATGCCCTAATGGCAAAGTCCTAGGTGGCAAACAGAACACCCTATTAGCTAATGTGACGCTGATGTGGCAATTAAAATATTACTAAAAAAATATTATTTGACATTTTTATATGCCACGTCGGCATTTTAATTTTAAAAGCCACGTCGAAAAAAAAAAATTTAATTAAATTTAAACCAAATCCTTAAATCTAATTAATTTAAAATTTTAATTAAAATTTTCTTTTCTTAATATTCATGATCTTCAACTTGTTCATCGTGTTCTTCACAGACCAAACCCAGCAACCAAGAACTCAAACCCATATCGGAAGAACGCAAACAAAAACAAGTTGAAAAAATTAAATTAAATACTAACAGGAAATTTTTTTCATGTTCTTCCCAAATCCCACAAGCAACCAAACCAATCTCTAGCAAACACCAAATCCAAATCCAACAACCAAACCCAATCTGCATCAAATCCAGAAAAACAAAAAATAAATCCAAGAAACGAACCCATAAACACAATAACTAACCCAATCTCTAGCAAAAAATTTTATTCTTTTGGGGTTGCTTGAGGGCTTTGCAGGCGGAGGTTCTGGTTTTGAAAAGGATAAAGCCGTAGCCTTTGGATCGGTTGGTGATTTTATCGGAGACGACCTTGCACTCCTGGATTGCGCTGAAGGGTTTGAATCCAACGGCTAGGGTTTCGAAGTTGGTGTCCCAAACAAGACCGTGGACGAAGATTTTGCTTATTTGGATTGGGTCGGAGTCCATGGTCTTGGTTATGTGCTCAATGATTAATGGGTTTTTTGATGTGGTTTCTTTGAGGATTGAGATGTATCATTGTCTTCCTTTGCTTCTTCTTCTTCTTCTTGTTCTGATTCCACATGTTATTCTTCTTCTTCGGATTCTTCTGCGGGTGGTGGTGGTGGTTGGAGTTTGAGCAATTTAGGTTTAGAAGAAGAAGAAGCTTCTTCGGCTTTGGAGGTCGATTTGCACTTCTTTATGGGTTAGTTCTTTGTGTTTATGGGTTTGTTTCTTGGATTTATTTTTGTTTTTCTAGATTTTATGGAGATTGGGTTTGGTTCTTTGGAATTGGATTTGGGGTTTGCTAGAGATTGGTTTGGTTGCTTCTTGGATTTGGGAAGAACATGAAGAAAATTTCCTGTTAGTATTTAATTTAATTTTTTCTTCTTGTTTTTGTTTGTGTTCTTCTGATATGGGTTTAAGTTCTTGGTTGCTGGGTTTGGTCTATGAAGAACACGAAGAACATGAGTATTAAGAAAAGAAAATTTTAATTAAAATTTTAAATTAATTAGATTTAAGGTTTTTGTTTAAATTTTTTTTTTCTGACGTGGCTTTTAAAAAAATTAAAATACTGACGTGGCATATAAAAACGCCAAATAATATTTTCTTAATAATATTTTAATCGTCACATCAGTGCCACGTCAACTAATAGGGTGTTCCGTTTGCCACCTAGGACTTTGCCGTTAGGGCATTGATGGTAGGGACAAAAACGAGATCACTTTTTTGATTTTAGGGACTAAAAGCGGTGAAAAAAAAAAGTTAGGGACCAAAGTAAAAATCGTGTGAAAATATAGGGATGAAAATGTAGTTTTCGCCTCTAAATTTTGGCTAAAATGCAAAACCGACCCTTTAAGTTTCACATTTTGTCATATCAGTCCTTTAAGTTTTAGTTTTGTCATTTCAATCCTCTAAGTTTTAATTTTTGTCAATACAAACCTCCGTTAGTCTTCTGTTAAGTCCTCCGTTAGCAGACCATTAGTCTCCTTGCAAGGAAAAAAAAATGGACTATAAGAAACAGAAAAATTATCTGTAAGTATAAAAACTTTTGGAATGTTAGAGAAGAAAAAGAGAAAAAAGGAATTAAGATAATGGAACTTGCTGAAAGACGCACTTAGATGACCGCCTTTGGAGATTTTTTTCTTTAATTGGCTTAATTGAAAACACTATCTTCTCAACAAACAAACAAAAAAATGAAACACTACAGAATAGAAACCACTGAGCTATTTTTGTTGGTTTTAGTGAGATACAAAAATTGTCTGTTTCAACAAGAAGATTTTGACTTGCCAACCTTCGCTATGCCGGCGGCTTCATGAGATACTACAAACCGAATAGTTGACACCATTGATTTTTTCAATTCCAACTTCAAGAAGACTTTTTCTGTTTTTCTTGCAAGGAGACTAATAGCTGCTAATGGGAGGATTTAATAGAAGACTAACGGAAGACTATATTGACAAAAATTAAAATTTAAAGGATTGAAATGACAAAACTGAAACTTAGAAATCTGAAATGACAAAAGATGAAACTTAGATTTTTAATACTTTTCCAAACTAAAGAACCAAACTATCGAAAACTACTTACTTCTTTTCTCCAGGGGCCAGGTCTATAAATATATACCTCATCGACTACCCTCAAAGTCATAAATGAACACTCGGCCAATTTCCAATACTCTCCCACTCTTTTCACTTGTACTTTCCAGCATGAGGACTTTTCATAAGCAATTTCACAAGCTACTTCTTGCTTCCCTGGTTTGGATTCATTATGTAATCTTGATTGCTACCCTCTTCAAACAGGTGGTATTAAGTTTCATTCTTTGTCATTCATTCTCCAAGCAGCATTATGAGCATGACATGCCTGAAATCAGTGAAGAGTTAAGCATAAACCTCTGCAAGCGCAAGCCGGGGACTAGTGAAGAAGTAGAATGTGCAGTGTGTATGTGCGAGATTGGGGAAGGAGAAGAGATTAGACAGCTGAGATGTGATCATCTTTTTCATAGAGTTTGCTTAGATAGATGGCTTGGATACAGGCGTTTAACTTGTCCCCTTTGTCGTGGTTCTCTACTTCCATGTACAACCATTACTGAGCCTGGGGTTAGGGTCGAAGTGTTGCATTTTAAATATTCTTCTTTAATTTCAGGTGACCGAGAGACATGGTGGCTACGTTGAATCATATGAAATTGCAAAATAGGATGACAACTTTTTTTTTTTTTTTTTTTTGAGAAGTAAATATGATGACAACTTTTTTTTTTTTTTTTTTTTTTTTTTGAGAAGTAAATATGATGACAACTTATTCCTTGTAATACTCCTCACCCCTGTAATAAATGTGCCAAATGCTAAAATAAATAAATAAAAAGTCAGTTTTTTATTAATTCTCTCTCCTCTCTATTGACTCTCTCTCTCCTTGTAGTCAAGTTCAATGGCAGTGGTTCGTGGGTTTTCAATAGTGTGTTTGGCGGTGGGTTCAGTGGTTTTCAGTGGTGGGTTTGTTGGTCAGTGGCCAGGTGGTGGGTTCAGTGGTTTAGGGTTGATTTTTGCAGAATTGGTTTGATTTTGGTTTGTTTTGATTTTGTGGTTGATTTTTTGGGTTGTGCTAAGTTGATTTTGTGGATGCTAGGTTGATTTCGTGGGTTTGGTTGCTGGACTTCGTCAATAGTTGCTGAGAGACGAAAGAGGAAGAGAGAAAAATAGAGTGGAAGAGAAACAAAAATGAATAAATATATTTAATAGTATATGAAAATAGAATATCAGACGTAGAGTGTATTATCAAATGTTATTAAAGTAGTAACTAAAAATAGGTTTTTGTGCGTTAAAAATAGCATTTTGATCATAGTTTTAAAAAGCGAAGAAGACCAGCTGCTCCGTCCGGTTGGTGACAAGGCTGCTGGTAAACGACCTGTAGTAGCGATAAAATAGATAAAACTACAGGTCGCTTAGATTAGATAAGAAGGGTGGAGTCAGTTACTGTTTATGTACACGTGTCAAGGTCTGGTATGATTGAAGTAGAGTTGGTTAGGTTGTTCCACACTTTACGGAGGTGGTCATGGTTATATATTTTCATATACTTTATAAGGTATGCGGAGCCAAAACTTTTTCACAAGGGAGACTCTTTCTTCACATATTCCTTTTTGCTTTCCTTCTTTTTGCCGTCAAACACGTCTCTATGGTTGAACTCTTTTCTTCTACATGACTGCATGAGGGTTGATTCTAGACCTTAGACCCAAAGAAGGAAAATATTAAAAGAAAATGAAAATGAAAGAATTGACTCAAAAGTAATGGGACAGGAGAGGACTTGTAACACAAACATGTCCGCTAATTCTGAGCTAAATCTTTATTTTTATTTTTCCCTCTTAACTTGCCCAATCAATGTTAGCAGACCATTTCACCTAAACATTATACTGATAGACTTTTTTTTTTTTTTTTTTTTTTGATAAGAGGGAAGCTTACATAAGACCAGAAACTGAACTACAACAAAGAGCAGAAAAAACAGCCCCGCTACAAACAGTCTAGATGAACCAAGTTTCTCACAATAGAGGGAGACACAGCCCTCCAAACCTGGCTAATATTATTACATTTTGCAAAGTGGGCCAACTCATTTGCAAGTGTGCAACCCTGTTGAAATCCTTTTTAGGTGCCGAACTTGCCAACTACGAAAATCTTCAAGAAAACTCGAAATACCATGGACAATATGGCCAAGACCTCCGCTGAAATCTTTCGCCAAAATTCGATGAACAACTGAAAGAGAATCTGACTCTTCTTCTAGAAGCCATAACTGTGAGAGTATAAATCATGTAGACTAGTGGTGTGAATCCGGATTAGCATGCAATTTGAAATTTTTTTATTTATTTTTTTTTTTTTTTGGGGGTGCAATTTGAAAGTTAATAATAATATCAAATACTTAAAACATATTGTTCAAAAATTCAAAATAACATCAAAGTACTTAATAAATATTAAGTCTATAATGTAGTATCATTTATCTAGAAATAAGTTCTTTAGTATTTGTAAAGTTTCAACTTACAATTATATCACTTATATATTTTTGTAATTACTCATTTTTTTTTAAAGTTTAAAATATAGGTTGAATATAAAAGATATTGGATAAATCTAAAATAAATTAATATTTATTTGTAATAAGAGTTAAACAAATTGTTGTTAAATGAGTCATTTCGGATTAACATGAATAAATTGGTGTCAATTGTGGGTCATGTGGGCTGACTAGCTTATAACATGTTTTTTATCATATCACTTTCGAATAGATCCATTTATAATCCGAACCCATCAAAGTCTAACCCTTCCTCTTAAAAACTCATGTCGTGATAGTGTCATACTCACGAGTCGTGTCAAACATTAACACTTCCGATTTTAGACTTTAGAGGATACGTAGGTACAATTTTTAACGACATTGGGATCCCTCCACGTCGTCTTCAACAAAATCAACATTGGCGTCCCATGACATTGCCTGAAAACAAATAGGTAATATGTTGTTTCTAATTACAAATGAGCATATCCAACAGTAATTATTTGGTATTATTATTATTATTATTATTATTATTATTATTTTTTAGTGGTATTATGTTGTTGGTTGGTCATAACAGTTTGAATTCAGGAGCTTGATTCATTTTAGGTTTAGATTATATATTTGTTGCTTTCTGTAGATTATATACTAATAAGTAAGAACTAATCGTTAACGCTGGGCATGTAAGAAACAACACCCCCCCCCCCCCCACACACACACACACACAAAATTATAACAAATACATTGCTCCATTGGCTCAAATTTAAGAGGTAAGCATATAAAATTAGTTACAATAATCCTTAATTTGTAAATTGCTAGACTTGACATATAAATGATAAAAACTATAAAGCTAACCAATTCTATACAAAAAGCTCGTATTAAATATTATGAATTATTTATTTTTACAACTATAGGGAAAATAATGAATATATCATTTATTTAGGATCATTTTAATTTAGGCCTTTGAAGTTTTAAAATTTTGATTTAGGCTTTAATTATAGGCAAAAATTTAAAAAGAAAAACTATAAAGAATAAAAACATATTAGACATTTTTTTCCTCTCGTGGTTAAAATTTGTCTAATGTAAGGAAAAAAAATAGTTTTTATAATAAAATAAAAAAAAGAGAGATAATTATAAGGAGAACATAATATATATATTAAAAAAATAAATGTGCTAGACGGATATTAAATGTACTATTTAAACCCTCTAAGTTTGGAGTCATTAATAATTCTGTCTTTTGTCTACAAAAATTTACAATTTATTCCAATGAGTGTCACAACACTGTTAATGTGTCATTTCCAACCACATCTATTAAAATCTACATTTAATTAATCCACCCCAAAAATGATGTTGCTTTCAACCAATAGTAGAAACGAAAAAAAAGAAAAAGAAAAAGGTGTGCTAATAGTGAAATGTGATGGATAATAATGGAAATGGACACTTTGACATTGTTGTAATAAGAATTAATATTGAATAAATTTTAGCCTTCATATAAAATTAGCTATGGGATGGAAGAGACACTACAAGCACATAATTAGAGAGACAAAATTATAAAATTGAGTTTCTAAATACTATGATGAATTAAATCATTTAATTGTATTTTTAAAATAGCTACCGCCTGAATAAAAAATTCCAAAAAAAAAAAAAAATGCTGCCCGTATGTACAACTCTTTTTTCTATCTTGAAAATTATATATATAAATAAATAAATATATATATATATATATATATATGTAGGGTCACGTTCCGAAACAAACCGCAACAATAGTTGAGTCCGCACGTGAATGGGCCCAGACAATATTATTTGTAGAGAGTGGGCTCGAAAGGCTAAGTCGTGATTACCCGGCGGTCGTTTTGTTAAGTTGTTCATGCATGGTTTAGGGGTATTCCCCTTTAGAGTCCTTTTTCCGGGAGGGACTGGAGAGCCCCTCTTTAGGTTGCATATTTTTCTTTTATACTAGCATGCGTTCAATTTCCTTCGTCCACATGTAGGGTCGACCTTTCCAAGACTGATACTTGTCCCATCGTTTGGACCGAGTCGTTGGGAGTAGTTGATAAAGTTAAAGAACACGGCTCTGTTAGGTGCAAAGCTCTGTCTGGGAAAGGTAGTAAGGGCAGCCTTTCCTAGATATTTCAGATTTTCTTTCAAGATTGTCCCTATGCCGCTTTTGCCCCTTTTCTTAGTGGAGCTTTGGGCCGGCCGAGGGCTGCACCGTCCTCGGCCGCTTCTCCGAGCCCATTTGTGCTTTGCGCTATTAAGCCTGGACTACCACCTTCTTTGGCTCGGGCCTAAAGGCTTCCCGTGAATGGGTGGGCCTGGCCCATATATTGTTGGGCCCCACAATAGCCCCTCAAAACCCTGCTGTCCGACCTCTTGGTTGGAGAGGGGGGTTTTGATAACTCCGAGCCTTTATTACGGCTCATTAAATTCGACCCCTCCCTGGCATTGTCAATTCTCCGAATGCCCAGGAAACGCTCCGATCTACGAGATATCCTTCTTGATTTAGCCTTGATACGTTCTGTCCGTTTGGCTGCCCGAAGTAGGTCTTTAATGTTTTCCCTTCACGAGACCTCTCAAATTCAATGGCTACTGATGACGTGGGGGAGCGGAACAGGCGCACTCTTGCGGGCAGATTTCCTTGAAGATCCGAACACATTTAATGCCATCCTCTTCGTCCCTTATATAAAGAGGGTGGACATGTGTTGTTTCTTCCATATGTGAATCCTTTAATCCCCCAGAAAAATCAAGTCATTAGATTCCTCCCAGAATTTACATTTACCCTACGATTATACCTCGACCCGTAATACGTTCGCCACAGTCATAGGTGATGAAAAAACTTTCTCCCTCCCAAAAATACCTTGTTCTGACCAAGCTTGAGATGGCTCGTCGGGGCAAGGATGGCGGAGACTCAAAATTTGTCTCGCCTTCCTTTCAGCCAAAATCCGAAGCAGGAACTCGTCACGTCGCACCTTCGGCGTGATCGAGCCGAGGACACACAGCATCATCACCACCTGCTCTCTCATGAGCATATCTAATGTGGTACCGGTGTGCTAAGAGTCGGGACTGGGGCGGGGACTAAGTGCCCTTGCTTCTTCCTCTCTTCGTTCACTGGCGCCACCCTCTACTTTTCTTTCTTCTTCTTTCCACCACCAGCTCCATCCTGGTGCTTTTCTTTCTCCCTCTTTTGCTCCTTTCTCCTTCTTTTCATTTCTTCCCTCTTCTTCTCCTCCTTCTCTTACTCATGTCCTCCATCTTCCTCATTCATCTCCTCCATCTTCCAATTCTTCTTCCTTCTCCTTCAAATTCTTCTTCCTTGTCCTTCATCTTTTCTAAAGAAAGTTCTTCTCTCAATATGAGTAATGTTGAGGCAGAGATCGGAGAGACTTTATAGATGAGTCCAAAAGACACCTGAATGTTTACTTATCTGTATTGCAGTTGTTATTGCTGCTTCGGCAGTTCACCTTTTGTATAAGCTTGTTTAAGCCCTTCTTTGTACGTTGTAACAAATTTCCATATTAATAAAAGTTGCTGTTTATTTATCTCGCATGTTCTGTTTTTATGTTTTTTATAAGTTTACAAACACTGCTCGGCGCAATAATATAGCATTTGAATCAATGACAACCAACACTAAAATATTTGTTAATGAAAAGATGCCACCATAACTTTAATAAAATTATTATTCGACATAACAATCCGATCAGTGAGGAACGAGACTTACCTTAAAATTAGCCGAGATGGGGACTAAGTGCTCGATAAGGTGTAAGGAGTAGTTATCCGAGGACATGTCACCCTCCCAATGAACAGTTTCCTTGGGCTAACGATCATCGGGTCGTTTCGTCATCTTCTTAACATATTGGCCTTAACCTTTTCCAGTATTTGAGCCGAGGAACTTCTCCATCCGAGCAGTTGATTTCCCAAAAAGCATGAGTCCGAGGACTTCGCAAAGCCTGGGTTTTGTTTAAGACTTATGCTTTTTCTTTTATGTACTTGGTTTCACCATAGGCTTGAGTCCGAGGACCATGCAAGTCCTAGGTTCTATCCAAGACTTATGTTTTTCTCCGTACTTGGTTTCCCCATAGGCTTGAGTCCGAGGACCATGCAAGTCCTAGGTTCTGTCCAAAACTCTTTGAGTTCAGGTTCTCCCTTTCATCAGGCATTTCCCGAGGCGCCGAGCAGGGGTTGTCCTCGGCAATGGCTATTTCTCGGTGGGGGACACGGTCCCGGACCTTCACGCAAAGCGGGCCTGGGCCGCAAATTCAATTAGCCCACGAATTAAGAGATATTTTTGCAACCTCTGGCCACGCAGCATGCTCTCGACGCGTCCCAATGATCGAGGTGCTTCTTTACGAGGCTTCTTTAATCTTGTGGTTGCAGTTGACATTGGAAGTTGAGCGAGAACCATTTTGTCTGTAGCGTTCCTTGGGACGTCGCGTGAGCCGATCGCCACCACCTTGTCTTTTCAAATAAATAGGAGGGAGAGAGAGTTGCTTTATATACGCACCAATCCTTTAGTTTTCTCCCACATCATAAATCCCATATCTCGGTGCTATCCTCCCTTAGCATAACATGTTTGAGGTGAGGGTTGGGAAGAAAGAACTCTCTCACCACGAAGTTATTTGTGTCTTCATGAGACTCGAGAATAGTAAGGTATGGGCACACGGGGAAGCATAAGTTCGGGAGAATACTCCATTTCGACCGAGGGGGAAGGGTGTCTCTCCCTCTTTTAGCCAAAGTCCGCAAGTTACGCTCATGCGAGAATTTTGGTGTGTCGGAAGAAAGGTTCTCCGCCATCGGCGCCGCCGCCTTGTGGCGGTGAATATTTAGAGAAAGCCCCCAACTTCTCACTCCCCGCACCTTTCCTTCAACGGTGTCAAGTTCAAGTTGGGTTTCTTTTTTTTGCCTGAGCCATGGGCATGTAAAAGCACGGGGGAAGAATAAGGTCTTGGAGCTGTAGCCAACCTATCCTCTGACCTACCTCCTCGACTTTCTCTAACTTTCTTGTATCTTTTTTTTTTTTTTTTTTTTTTTTTTTTTTTGCTTATGTAGTGAGCTTTGACGTAGGTGATTCAGACTTTTCATTGTACGCTGTTGTACTACTTCTTTGTTTTAATAAAAATAGAAATTCATCTACTTGTTTTGGGTATTGTTCTTTTGGCAACACCACTTCGTGAATGAGTGTGCTCCCCGCATGTGTTTTTCCTCGGCGATACTTAGGGCAAGAGCCCCTTGAAACACGATTCAACTAGTTCTAATTTACCTATAATACCAGGCGTAATAATAATAATTGATAGTAAGTTAAACTTAGGAAACTAACCGAGATAACGGTTGAACGTTCTGTGGTATGTGCGAGAATGCTGTCCGAGAACGATAAACTCTAAATAATTCACCCAAGAGGGTGACCGAGCATCGAGCAACTTCGATTATGCTTTTGGAAACATGTTGCTCCATTCCGTATTGGCCCCTTTGGCGTTGAGGGTCCGAGGGCAAACTAGAGAATCCATGTAGATCGGGAATTAACCCAATTGTTAATGGAAAGTTTTCCTCGGGGAGATTCTAAGATCCACGTAACGTAGTTTTCTTTGTAAGTAGTTGGTTTCCCCAGGAGCTTGGGTTACAAGGCTTTGGTTCTGTCCAAAACTTGTGCTCTGTTTGTAAGTAATTGGTTTCCCCCCAGGCTTGGGTCCTAGGACCATACAAGGCCTTGGTTCTATCCAAAACTTGTGTTCTCTTTGTAAGTAGTTGGTTCCCCCAGAGGCTTGGGTCCAAGGACCATACAAGGCCTTGGTTCATCCAAAACTTGTGTTCTGTTTGTAAGTAGTTGGTTTCCCCTGGAGGCTTGGGTCCGAGGACCATACAAGGCCTTGGTTCTGTCCAAAACTTGTATTCTCTTTGCAAGTAGTTGGTTTCTCCAGAGGCTTGAGTCCGAGGACCATACAAGGCCTTGGTTCTGTCCAAAACTTGTGTTATGTTTGTAAGTAGTTGGTTTCTCCGGAGGCTTGGGTCCGAGGACCATACAAGGCCTTGATTCTGTCCAAAACTTGTATTCTCTTTGCAAGTAGTTGGTTTCCCAGGAGGCTTGGGTCCGAGGACCATACAAGGCCTTGGTTCATCCCAAAACTTGTGTTCTGTTTGTAAGTAGTTGGTTTCCCGCAGGCTTGGGTCCGAGGACCATACAAGGCCTTGGTTCTGTCCAAAACTTGTGTTCTGTTTGGAAGTAGTTGGTTTCCCTGGAGGCTTGGGTCCGAGGACCCTACAAGGCCTTGGTTCTGTCCAAAACTTGTGTTCACTTTGCAAGTAGTTGGTTTCCCCAGAGGTTTGGGTCCGAGGACCATACAAGGCCTTGGTTCTGTCCAAAACTTGTATTCTCTTTGCAAGTAGTTGGTTTCCCCGCAGGCTTGGGTCCGAGGACCATACAAGGCCTTGGTTCTGTCCAAAACTTGTATTCTCTTTGCAAGTAGTTGGTTTCCCCACAGGCTTGGATCCGAGGACCATACAAGGCCTTAGTTCTGTCCAAAACTTGTATTTTGTTTGTAAGTAGTTGGTTTCCCCACAGGCTTGGGTCCGAGGACCATACAAGGTCTTGGTTCTGTCCAAAACTTGTGTTCTGTTTCATTTATCCGCTTCTTAAAGGTTAGCTCATCGAATAAAGCGGGGGAAGCTATCTTGATGTTTGAAGCCCCTAGACTTGCCATGCCACTAGCATTATGAGGCGTAGCCCCTGGTGGGAACTTGTGTCGGAACAACGACAAGGTGTTGCTGGTCATAAAGGCGTCCTCGTAGACCCTTGTTCACGAGAAACTCAACTCCATCGCCGCTCGAGCTCACGCGTAAACCTCCCTACAGACGGCGCCAATTGTAGGGTCACGTTCCGAAACGAACCGCAACAGTAATTGAGTCCGCACGTGAATGGGCCCGGACAATATTATTTGTAGAGAGTGGGCTCGAAAGGCCAAGTCGTGATTACCCGGCGGTCGTTTTGTTAAGTTGTTCATGCATGGTTTAGGGGTATTCCCCTTTAGAGTCCTTTTTCCCGGAGGGACTGGAGAGCCCCTCTTTAGGTTGCATATTTTTCTTTTATACTAGCATGCGTTCAATTTCCTTCGTCCACGTGTAGGGTCGACCTTTCCAAGACCGATACTTGTCCCATCGGTTCCGGACCCGAGTCGTTGGGAGTAGTTGATAAAGATAGCATGCGGGGGAAGCTATCTTGATGTTTGAAGCCCCTAGACTTGCCATGCCACTAGCATTATGAGGCGTAGTCCCTGGTGGGAACTTGTGTCGAAACAACGACAAGGTGTGTTTGGTCATAAAGGCGTCCTCGTAGACCCTTGTTCAACAGAAACTCAACTCCATCGCCGCTCGAGCTCACGCGTAAACCTCCCCACAGACGGTGCCAATTGTAGGGTCACGTTCCAAAACTAACCGCAACAGTAGTTGAGTCCGCACGTGAATGGGCCCGGACAATATTATTTGTAGAGAGTGGGCTCGAAAGGCTAAGTCGTGATTACCCGTGGTCGTTTTGTTAAGTTGTTCATGCATGGTTTAGGGGTATTCCCCTTTAGAGTCCTTTTTCCCGGAGGGACTGGAGAGCCCCTCTTTAGGTTGCATATTTTTCTTTTATACTAGCATGCGTTCAATTTCCTTCGCCCACGTGTAGGGTCAACCTTTCCAAGACCGATACTTGTCCCATCGGGTTCGGATCCGAGTCGTTGGGAGTAGTTGATAAAGTTAAAGAACACGGCTCTGTTAGGTGCAAAGCTCTGTCTGGGAAAGGTAGTAAGGGCAACCTTTCCTAGATATTTTTGATTTTCTTTCAAGATTGTCCCTATGCCGCTTTTGCCCCTTTTCTTAGTGGAGCTTTGGGCCGGTCGAGGGCTGCACCGTCCTTGGTCGCTTCTCTGGGCTCATTTGTGCTTTGCGCTATTGAGCCTGGACTACCACCTTCTTCGGCTCGGGCCTTAAGGCTTCCCGTGAATGGGTGGGCACGACCCATATATTGTTGGGCCCCACAATATATATATGTGTGTACTTTGTAGTGAAAATAATAATAATAATAATAATAACAGAATTAGCTTTAAAAAAAAAAAAAAAAAAAAAAAAAAAAAAAAAAAAACCTTGAAGAATTAAACGGGTTTGGGGCCACTTGGCAGGTCAACCCATCAAATGGAGGGTCAGGTACGGGTCCCTAGTTAAGACCCAGACCCTCCTTTGTTACACAGCACATTGCGTCTTCATGCTTCTCTCATCTAGATGTATATTAGAAAATTTTAACAATCCCTTTCTCTCTATCAATGATTTTAATTATTGAATCTAGTATTAATTTAACTCTCTTGTCATTAAATAAAAAATTTAAAGTTCCAATTCTATTTACATAAACAGATAAAAAAATTAAAAAAAAAAAAAAAAACCTAATTACAATCTTAACCATATAATAAAGAATAATCATCATAAAACGAATTCTATAGGTCGTAACTTTTATTGTAGTGATGGGAATTGACATAATATTCATTTATTATGTTATCAAAGTTTACAAATCATATTTATTATCATATTAATTTTTACAAACAACATATTACTTTATGTGTTCTTAGCATTAGAGATAATAAATTTGTAATAATTTTAAAATTTTAATACTTTTCCAAACTAAATGTGTCAAAAAGTAGAATAAAAGATATAGAAAAGTACTTACTACTTTTCTACAGACAAGTCTACAAATACACCTCATCGGCTACTCTCATAGTCATAAATAAAGACACGTGTGGCATATTCTCACAACTAACCACTCACCCATGACTAGTTGGAGTACAGAATTATGCACTTTTACACGTCCCTAATATTAGAGATAATAAATTTGTGATAGTTTTAAATTTTGGGTCATGTTAATAGGTGTTTTTAGAGTAATAATTAATAATTTATTTTAAGAAAATTTTAACACTATTTTTATTATAAATAAAAATAATAATAAATTTTTTTTTTCCTTTTTCATAAAAATTTGCTTTAAATAATTATTAACCATTACCTCAACATATCATTTAGCATTTTCCATAAATTTTTAATACTTTTCCAAACTAAAGGAGCCAAAAGCAGAATAATAGACAGAGAAAAGTACTTACTACTTTTCTCAGGGGGCGGCGGGGCCTAAGTCTATAAATATATTCCTCACCGTCTTCCCTCAGTCATAAATTAACACTCGGCCAATTTCCAAGGCTCTCCCACTCTTTTCACTTGTAATATCCAGCATGAGTACTTTTCATGAGCAATTTCACAAGCTACTTCTTGCTTCCCTGGTTTGGATTCATTATGTAATCTCGATTGCTACCCTCTTCAAACAGGTGGTATTAAGTTCCTTTCTTTTTCATTCATTCTCCAAGCAGTATTATGAGCATGACATGCCTGAATTCAGTGAAGAGTTGAGCATAAACCTCTACAAGCGCAAGCCGGGGACTAGGGAAGAAGTAGAATGTGCAGTGTGTATGTGCGAGATTGAGGAAGGAGAAGAGATTAGACAGCTGAGATGTGATCATCTTTTTCATAGAGTTTGCTTA
Source organism: Quercus dentata (assembly GCA_028216015.1). NCBI lineage: Eukaryota > Viridiplantae > Streptophyta > Magnoliopsida > Fagales > Fagaceae > Quercus > Quercus dentata. The sequence continues at coordinate 45,277,976 of CP116453.1, read as the reverse complement.
GATAGGTGGCTTGGATACAAGCGTTTAACTTGTCCCCTTTGTCGTGGTTCTCTATTTCCATGTACAACCATTGCTGAATCTGGGGTTAGGGCAGAAGTGTTGCTTTTTAAGTTTTCTTCTTTAATTTCACGTGACCGCGAGACATGGTGGCTACGTTGAATCATAGGAAATTGCAAAATATGATAACTTATTCCTTGTAATACTCCTCACCCTGTATTAAACGCGCCAAATGCTAAAATTAAAAGTCAGTTTTTTATTAATTCTCTCTCATCTCTATTGACTCTCTCTCTCTCTCTCTCTCTCTCTCTCGTTGTAGATCAAGTACAATGGCAGTGGTTCGTGGGTTTTCAATTGTGTGTTTGGTGGTGGGTTCAGTAGTTTTCATAGGTGGGTTTGGCGGTCAGTGGCAAGGTGGTGGCTTCAATGGTTTTCGTTTGATTTTTGCAGGGCTCGTTTGATTTTGGTTTGTTCTGATTTTGTGGTTGATTTTTTGGGTTGTGCTAAGTTGATTTTGTGGTTGCTAGGTTGATTTCGTGGGTTTGGTTGCTGGACTTTGTCAATAGTTGCTGAGAGACGAAGAGGAAGAGAGAAAAAGACGGGAAGAGAGAAAAATCGAAAAATAGAGCATGTGCTGATGCTGATAAGGCTGCTAACAGAGCTGGTGACAAGGCTGCTGGTAAACGACCTGTAGTAGAGATAAAATAGATAAAACTACAGGTAGTTTAGATTAGATAAGAAGGTTGGAGTCCGTTACTGTTTATGTACACGTGTCAAGGTCTGGTATGATTGGATTAGAGTTGGTTGGGTTGTTCCACACTCTACGGAGGTGGTTACGGTTATATATATTGGGTCGGTTAATGTGTACTAGCACATATTTTTAACTTTTTATTTTTTGAAATATTTCCTTAGAAATTGAAAAAATTGTTATTATTTTTTTAATTTTCAAGAAATTTCTTTTTTAAAAATAAAAATTAAGGCAGACGTTAATAAAATCTATATATATTTGAGGCTTGTATCAGAATCACAGTAATGAAATATAACAGAATTTCTTTTCCATCAAATCCTTTCTTCAATTCTTCTCTGTTTTTCTTTTCTTCTTCCTTCTTGCATTACTTTGCTTTTCAGAAACGAGGAAACTGGTATGGTTGAACCAGTTTTGTAGAATGTGCTGAAACTGATGCATTTTGTAGCAAAAAGACAAAAAAAAAAAATTGCTTTTTTTTTTCTTAAATTTATAACTGTAAGTATGATGATCCAAGACAGTGGGAAGACAAAAACTTCACGAAAAGAGAGAGAAAGAAAGAGGTAAAGAATTAAAATTAAAATGTGATACTTGATTTTGTTTTTGTTTTTGTTTTTTTTTTTTTTTTTTTTTTTTTTTTTAGCTGGATCCTGGATTACCTTAGCAGCTTCAACTTATTGAAATTTGCAGCAGACTTGAAAAACATGAGAGACTCTGAGACTTCAAGAACTACCCTTTATAATCAAATAACAAAAAAGATATGGAAGATGAAATGAGAGTTTGAAAAAAGTGAGGTAGGTAGAATAGTAGAATATTCTTTTTTACTTTTTCAATGTCTTGATTCCACCTCTAAGGAGTAAGGGCCACGTAGAGCTTACTTTTACGGCTATTCGAATGTGTGTATAGCTATAAGAATGTTAAAAGTATAAGTAAAAGTAATGGTTAAAAAAATCTTTGTGTTGTACTCTGGTGAGATAGTAAACGTTAAAAAATAATAAATGAAAGAAAGTAACTTGTGGGAATAAAGGAATGGGGTCAGTGGATGCCTGGATGGTCTTAGCATTTTTTTTTTTTTTTTCTTTTTAATAAGTACTAGTAGAACGTTTGATAATATTATATTAATAATATTATTTAAGTATGGTAAAAATACGTAAAGATAAAAAAAAAAAATTATAAAAAAACATATTGTATTGTTTAAATAATAGATTTAAACAATACAATCAAACAGTTCTTTAAATTTTAAAGTTTACAAATCATTATTTATAAAAGCTTATGAAGCTAAGTAGATCTTTTTTTTTAATATATGATATGAAAATTCATGTTAAAATTATTTTAAATTTTTAAATATTTTAATTATATTAATTATGACATCACAAGTTGTCCAATTGGTTCGATCTCAGTCTACCAAAGAATTGGGAATTAATGTCTTTTTTTTATATTCATTGACCATACCTGTTTTTAAAACCAAGATTTTGATACAACATCTAATGCTAGTGCTTTTATTATATTGTTTATAATCAAGTCAAGACGTTATGTTTGGTTCCCTGAAAATGCATGGTTTTGAAATCCAGTCACTAGTCTGATTTTTTAAACCCACAAAACCGAAAATTTTATTTTTGCAGGAAACCGTTCCAACCGTTCGGTTGTTGGAACCATGCACAAGCTTGCCGGTTTCTTTCGCCAAATTTTTTTTTTTTCTAAAAATGCAATGGTTGTCAAGACTCAAAAGCCGAAGTTACCTCCTTTTTGCCGGATCTATTTGTTTGGGGAGAGACTAACTAGATGAAATTAAATAAATTAGAGGCTTTTCCAGATCCGCTTGTTTGTAGGGTGAATAGAAGTGAAATAAGAGAGATTGAGACCGGCCTGGTTTTCGATCGTGAAGTGAGGCGAAGGTAGAAAGAGAGAGAGATGATTGAGAAGTGAGAGCCGAGAGGAAGCGAAAGAGTGAGAGAGAGAAGAAGAGAGGGTGAGTGAGAGACAGAGGTAAAGTGAGGTTCTTCTTTGGGGATGAGAGGCAAAATGTGCTGGTGGTTTTATTTTATTCTAAAACTTAAAAAGCCCTATTGACTATTTAGCAAAAAGGAAAGAACCATGTGGAATACTGTGGAATGTTCTTTTATATTTGTCTTGAATGATTTTTAAATAAATTAGTTTATTAAACCTTTTGAGATATTATCTATGTTGTACAAATTTGTTAAAAATTAATAAGAGAAATTCTACTTAGCCTTTACTTTTTATTATTTAATCAAGATATATATATATATATATATATATTAAATCTTTTTAAATATTATATTATTTTAATCAATATTGCTAAATTTTGTACATTTAATTTATTTATTTTTATATTATTAATTATTAAAATAATTAAAATGTCATCACAGTTCAACTATGCATGGTTGAACCTTGATTCGACTCCAAAAACTTTGAACCACTCTTTTTACGAGTTTAATGAACAGTCAAGGCCTAAAAACAATGTGAAAATATCTTGTTTTTTTATTTTCGTTTTCTATTTTTATGGGCCCTACCACCCAAAGACATGTTTGCTTGTGTTTTTTGTTTGAAAGTGTCAAACAAGATCTACTGAAAAATGAAAGAACAGATACAGAGCAATCTCACCAGATAGGGACCTAAATTAGAGAATGAGTGGACATGGGCCTATGCATCATGGGCTGGAAACTATTTGATTCCTACATTCTTCTATAACCCATTTGATTCTCAACTATTCGGACCATTCTAGGATTCTCTTTAATGTAGAGTACCCTTCCAGCCCTACAGACTTAAACTCTTTTGGGTTGTGTTTATTACACACAAATTATTACATACATCCTATTTTTGATCTAAAATTGTGAAAATACAATTTCAAACTTGAAAATTGTGATTTCAAATCACAATTTCAATGGTGTAAAAACTTATATGCAGCAAAGTATTACCCTACTTTTTTTTTAGAGAATTTTAACCTATAGTGTTCACTTCTAATAATAACTTTTTATTATCAGACAAAGATACCAATCAGTTTTTGGTATAGGCGGGAATTGAACTCCAAATCTCTTTCCTTCCAGCTATAAATTATTGGAAATGCCATTCTTACCATTTTTGTCTACTTTTCTCCCTTCCACCGACAACTTTCTATAATAATCTCATATTCAAAACTGTCTCTTAACGTTGTATAATAAAAAATAAAAAATAAAAAAATAAAAACTGTCTCAAAACGTAGAATACCAAAGTCTTGGCCAGGGCCAGCCCTAGGCCTAGGCCATTTAGGCAATCGCCTAGGGCCCCTACTAGATAGAGGCCCCAAATTTTGGGGCAAAAATTGATATATATATATTTTAATTTGAGATATAAGGAAAAAAAAATAATTTTATACTTTTTCTCTACTTTTAAGAAGTTCCAAAGAATTGAGTAATGCTAGAGATAATACAACTTTAAATATATAAGACTTACAAATATGTGTCACAAATCACAAAAAATAATTCATATAGGAAAATGTTAGAAATACTATAAATTTTACTTCAAAACTTTTACAAATTGATGTGACAATTAATATAATTTATGGACGTCAACAACTATTAAATACATTTTTAAATTACTTTTTGTGATTGATAATATACATTTATAAGTTTTATATTGTAAAATTTATAATATTCCTAACATCATTCATTCTAATACTTATTTATTATTTTCTTGAAGTGTTACTAATCATATTCATTGCTACATCGTTTGTAAGTTTTTTGTAGTAAAATTTTTTATAGCTTTGGCATTTCTTCAAAAAAAAAAACATATTACAAGATAAAAAGAATGGATTTTTGTTATAAAAAATTTATGATATTAAAAACTAGTTAAACATTATATAAGTAATATCAAAAAGACCCCATTTAAATATATCGCTTTAGGGCTCAAAATTTGTTGTGCCGCCCTGTTCTTGGCAACATTTTTTGAGAAAAACAATAGCCCGCTGGCTAGCTAGCCTAGCTTGTCTTGTGAAATTCATAATGCTCTTTATACTTATCCCTCGAACTCTTTGTAAACACAGGAAACATCTCTCTTAAATCGGCTACAGATACGAGAGAATGAAGAAAAATCGAACATAAATTTTATAGCTTTGAGGTGTGTTGAATCAATGTCCATATTTTAAGGTGATATTTGCCCCCACTTTACGGGAGTTTGCTAAGGGTTCCTACTGAATCATCTCCAGGATATAACAAAGCATGGAGTGAATTATACACATAATGAATTCTTGAACTGCATCTTATCATTGTACGGATGCACTATTGAGCTAGAACTGAAATACCAATCAGAAGTGTTAAAAAAAATTTAGACCCATCGGTTGTTTTAAAGAGGAATTAATCAATGTATTAAATTAACTAGTTATGGGTTCAGATTGATTGCCAGATTAATTATCAGAATTGAAGAAAAACAAGAAAACATGCAGTACAACAATGGTGGAATTGAGAGAACAGAGAGTAAAATCTATGAGGTTGAATATTAGCTACACTAACTGAATAATACACTGTGTACACATGTGATTAATATGCTCTTAACAGAAAAATATCTAGTTACAGGAAAAATATCTCAGTAGAAGAAGCTTTGAAGCTCGGAGAGGAAGACAAGCCAAGATGACTAAACGACATTGTGTAGCTTTAATGAGATATGGGGTAGTTTTGTTGCTGAGGAAGAATATGACCGTCAACTAAAAGCTAGCCGTTAGAGCATTTGCAGCAGTGGAGCTAAAAAGCTATAATGTTATTTTAGCTCCACCAATATAGCAAAATAAGCTCACAGCAGTGGAGCCAAAGCCATAAAATTTGGCTGATTTGCTACAATGCACATCTATAGATAGATGTACTTTGTAGCACTCATCTAAAAAAAAAAAAATAATTTTTAATCATCAGCCCGATTAAAATAATCACTCCCACTCAGTTTTATTCATTCTTTTATTTTATATCTCACCGTCCCCTCACTCTCAACTCCTTCTCACTCTCAACTCCCAGATCACTCCTCCCTCACTCATCACCGTCGCCGCCACAGCCCAGCCCACCCACGTCGTCCCAGCCGCATCTCCCTCACTCATCTCTCTCACCCATCGCACTCCAAATCACTCATCTCCCTCACTTATCACCGTCGCCGCCACAGACCAGCCCAACACACGCCTTCCTTCCTTTCCCGTCCAAATTGACCCATTGACCCACCCACGCCGTCCCAGCCGCATCTCCCTCACTCATCTCTCTCACCCATCGCACTCCGGATCACTCATCTCCCTCACTCATCACCGTCGCCGCCATAGACCAGCCCAACCCACGCCATCCCTTGCCGTCCCAGCCCAGCCCAGCCCAGCCCACATCGTCGCCGCATCTCCGTCACTCATCACCGTCGCCGTTGCAAGCTCTCATCTCACTCATCAAGCTCTCCACGTCGTCGCCGTCCCAGCCCAACCCACACCATCACCGTCCCAGCCTATCCACTTCGTGTCAGTGCTCTCTCTTTTCTTTTGTAGTGAATTTTTTCTGTTATTTGGTCTCTGTGCACATGAATTTTTTCTTTTTTTTCTGTTCTGGGTTTAGTGTGATTTTGTAGTCTCTGTATTGGGAATTTTCTGTTATTTTGTTGTGTGGATTCTATGCTCTCTGTATTGGAAATTTTACGTGTGCAAGAATTGGTTGTGTGGATTATGTGTCTCTGTATTGGAAATTTTGTGTTTGGAAATTTTCTGTTATTTTGTTGTGTGGATTCTGTGCACTCTGCATTGGGAATTTTCTATTTGCAGGAATTGGTTGTGTGGATTATGTGGTCTCTGTATTGGGAATTTTTTGTTTGCAGGAATTTGTTGTCTAGATTATGTGGTCTCTGTAATTTGTGTGGGAAAGCTATGTTTTGTTGTTAGTGTAAATTGTTGTGTGCACAAAACCACGTTCTTGTGTTGCATAAAACCAAAATTGACTCATGGCTCATATAAATGTCTCTATAATATAACCTATCAAAAAGAAAAATGTCTCTGTAATATAAATGTAAGTTTATTGTGTAATTTATCTATGTAATTTGTTGTGTCGATATAAATGTTAGTTTGGAAATTTTCTGTGTGCGGGGAAGTTTATATATATTTTTTCTAATTTTATGAAGTCACGTAGGGACACAGAATTATGTAGAGACCTAACATTTATCACGGGTATCATGAACGGGGATATAGAAATTGACTCTCAATTTTTGGGAACGTTTCAAAATACTCCCGTGTCGGGCCGATTCTCCACCTCCACCACCACAAGTTGAAAATACCTCTTCTACAAAAGGAAAACGGGGCTCTAACTTTATTGTAGAGGAAGATAAACTCTTAGTGGCGGCATGGCTCAATACTAGTGTTGATGCCATAAGCAGTAATGAACAAACACAAAATACCTTTCGTCAAAAAGTTTGGGAATATTTTATGCAGTACAATACATCCGGTACCACACGCATTGTTATCTCCTTACTAAGTCGTTGGGGTACGATTAGTGAAAAGACAAATAAGTTTGTTGGGTATATGGCTCAAATTAACGTACTTCATCAAAGTGGTATAATCGAAGAAGATAAGGTATAAATTATATTACAATAGTATTAAAATGTTCATTCACCAATAGTTTGAAGATATTAATCATGTTATATTTGTTTTAAATTTTTTTTAGATTATCAATGCGAAGGCTTTGTATTTAGAGAAGCACAAGAAACCCTTTCTTCTTGATCATTGTTGGCTCATGTTAAAGGATCAACCAAAGTTTGCCGATCCTAACAATGCTAGATCGAGATCATCTGTGCCTCCAACTTCAGAGGCAATATCTATTAGTGAAGGGGATTGTGGGTCCGGACTTGGTGACACTTCTAATTTTGAGAGACCTATTGGTAGGAAGGCCGAAAAGGCCATCCGAAAGAACAAAGCCGCCGGAAAAGATGTAGGGGAATATTTGAACAAAAAATTGAAATTGATTGAGGATGTAACTCGGTTGGAAGAGAAAAAAATGTCTTTTGAGAGGGAAAAACTTGCAATTGAAAAGGAAAGTAGGGAACAAAAACTTAAGATTGAGAAGGAAAGAATGATGATTGAGAAGAAAAATGTGAGCGAGAAGAAAGGTTAGAGGAAGAGAGAATCATAATGATAGATACAAGTGGCTTAATCGGAACACAAAAAGCTTTTTATGAACAACTCCAAGAGGAAATCATGGCAAAACGAAGATCACGTAATTAATGGGTTTAATTGTATTTTGGATGTAGTTTAGACTTTTATGTATTTTATAGTGGCTTATGTATTTTGTAGTGGTTTATGTATTTTGTAGTGGCTTATGTCACTTGATGAATTATCTTAAACTATATGTATGTATTTGTGTTGTGACTTGAAGTGCAATCTAGCAAAGACTTTGAAGTGCAATCTTTTTTATCTTTTGTTAAGTTCTATTTGATCTTGTGATAGACATTGATATAATTCTTTGATTCAATGAAACTATTATTTGATCAACTATGAGTATTCTGACCACTATGAGTGCCTAGTATCATATGCTTGGTACAGCCACTATGAATGTCTTTCATCCAATTATTTATATTCATTGAACATTCCTAGTATCATATGCTTGGTTTTAAGATGATAGGTCTTAGAATAAATCTATGAACAATGAGCATTCATAGTATTTCCAAGTTTTTTATTTTTAGATGTATGTGTTTGTATTGTGATTTGTGCATGAATTAGTTATATTCATTTTAATGTGGTTTATGTCACTTAATTTTAATCTTGCATCTATAGTAATAATTGATTTTCAATTGTCTTGAAGGTTGCATCCATGAATCACTTTTTGTTTCGCAAGTTCCTTCTTGATGACTCAGATGAAGATGAGATCATCGAAGAACTTGTTATGGAAGCATCACAACCTAAGCGTCGTCGTCGTTCTATTCAACGTAATCATTTGGTAGGGCATGAGAGGCTTTTTCTTGATTATTTTGCTCCCACACCAATATATCCACCCGCTTTATTTCGTAGGAGATTTCGGATGAAGCGTTCTCTTTTTCTTCGTATTCAATCTCAAGTTGAAGCTCATGACTCTTATTTTGTCCAAAAAAGAAATAGTGTCCACAAACTTGGTTTATCTTCATTACAAAAGATAACTGCTGCACTTAGAATACTTGCGTATGGAGTATCGGGTGATTTGGTAGATGAATATGTGCGGATTGGAGAAACTACTGCATTAGAAAGTTTGAAAAAATTTGTTTCTGCGGTAGTTGATGTTTTCTCTGAAGAATACTTGAGAAAGCCAAACAATGAAGACATTGCTAGACTGTTAGCTCATGACGAACGTCGAGGTTTTCCAGGTATGTTAGGTTCAATTGATTGCATGCATTGGAAGTAGAAAAATTGTCCATTTGCATGGAAAGGTCAATATTGTGGTCATATTCGTGAGCCTACTATTATTTTGGAGGCAGTAGCATCATATGATCTTTGGATATGACATGCATTTTTTGGATTACCTAGGTCAAATAATGATATTAATGTGTTAGAGCGATCTCATGTATTTAATGAATTTTTTGAAGGACGTGCTCCTACAATACATTACTCAATTAATGGTCATGACTACATTATGGGATATTACCTTGCTGATGGTATATACCCAAAGTGGGCAACATTTGTGAAAACAATCCCAGCTCCACAAGGACATAAGTATAAATTATTTGCAGCAGCCCAAGAGGCGTATAGGAAGGATGTTGAGCGTGCATTTGGAGTGCTTCAAGCACGTTTCGCAATTGTCCGTGGACTGCAAGACGATTTTTCATCTTGAAACACTCAAAAAGATCATGAAAGCGTGCATAATTCTCCATAATATGATTGTTGAAGATGAGCGAGAAGATGAGCGGGATGATAATGAAGTGGTAGATTTGGATTATGAACAAAATGATGGAGTGGATAATCCTCCTCTCGCAAATGTTACGTGAACAAAGTGATGAATTTTTGTCATACATTGAGAGGCATGGACACATTAGAGACCGAGAAATTCATTTTCAACTCCAGTCGGACCTTATTGAACATTTATGACAATTGCAAGGCGAGTCGTAGGAACTTTCTTTTTTGTATGTGGGTTTAGTATGAGTCGGTCGAACTTGTGCGAGTGTGTGAGTTTTATTGTAATTTGGTTTGAGTTATGTATGTGAGCAAATCTATGGACTACATTGTTCTTGCTATAATATGTATTTTATTTTATATGTTTTCTTATAAATCTATGGACTACATTATAAAGTTCCTTCATTTCATAGTTCACATTATTCCAAGGTTGCTTCCGGATAATTGAGACGATAATACGTTATCATGATAATTGAAAAATTGTTTTAGTAAAAAAAAAAATGTACGAGTATAATTTGGGGTTAAAAAAATATATAACACTAGACAATTATTTGCTATCATGTGGCGGCGGTGGCGGAAAAAGAGTCGTCGGTGGCGATGGCGGCGGCGGTTGAGGCAGCGACGGCGGTGGAAAAAAAGTCGTCAACGGTGGCGGCGGTATGTGGTGTGTGGCGGTTGAAGGTGGTTGTGGTTGTTGTTTATTGTATAAGATATATTATTTTATTATAGTGGATATATTATTTTATTGTAATGGATATATTATTTTATTGTGATGTTTATATTATTTTATTGTGTGAAAAGCTAAAATAGATCCTTTCTTTGCAAAGCATGTATGTAAGTAAAATAGATAAAGTAACTTTTAGTGAAACTAAAAAACTAAATTTTTAGCTCCACTGCTGTGGATGCTCTTAGGCTTAGGCTCTGAATCTTCTATTCTTCTATCAAGATTCAAGAATAGCATACCCCATATGAAAAACAATAAACAATCACACAAACAACATAACATATGCAGGGCCGGCCCAAGCATTTCGGAGGCCTTTCAAATGGGGCTTTTATTTTATCACTTAAATAATATTTATCTAGTATTTTATATAATAATTTTTTTTAAATCCATTCTTCTTACTCTCTAATATGATTTTTTTTTTTTTTAGAAAATGCTAAAGTTATTACAAATTTTACTACAAACTAGTGTTATAATGAATGTGATCAATGACATGAGGCTTACAAAAATACTACAAATATTATAAAATTTACAACATGATAATTATAAAGATATATCACCAATCACAAATATTTATTCAAAATGCATTCAATAGTTTGTTGAAATCTATCTATCATATTCATTGTCACATCAAATTATAAAAATCATGGAGACCACCACGCACCCTTGGTACAATGATCACTCCACAAATATAAGTTCTTGTGAAGTGTAGGGGGCAATGGCTGAGATTTAAATCTCTAGAAAAGAGTTTCGCACACATATACATTTAAATTAAATTAGAGTATAATTTTTATCTTGTATAAAAATAATTAAATAAATAGAAGTTTTGTAGTAAAATTTATGTATTTTTAACATTTTTCTTTTTGAACTACATGTAATTAGTAACACCTTTATTTGTAAAACCTACTTGTGGGCCAGAAAATTCATGGCCCAGGCCCGCTCTATATCAAGGCCCGGGGCCTGATCTAAGGAGACCTATTGTCAAGGGCGAGTTTGATGCACGGACAGGATGAGTGAAAAGATCAACACTTGTAGTAGAGAACTCGTGCTCGACAAGCCCCTATTCTTGACCATGCTATTCAACCTTTACGTCTACTCCCAACCACTTGAGGTATGGGCTGATAGGACAAGCTCTCTGGCCCGAGGAGTCCAACCCCTCAGGCTACTACGCGCAACTGAGGGCTTAGATGTTCAGGCCGAACCCTTTTCTACATGAGTCCCCCCTAAAATCGGGACCGGACCGCCGCCTCGTGATCAAAGGCAAGCCTTTTAAGCCCATTCTCTACTAATCATATTGTGAGGGATCTTTTACGTATGAGCCCAGCGTCATTCTTGGGCCGTAAAATAATCGTGTCCCTATAATTGGCACCGTCTGTAGGAAGGCTTACGCATTGGCCCAGGTGGCGGTGGAGTCAACTCTCTAACAAGTAGAGTTTCACGGGGTTTCCTCCCTTTCCGGCGACATGCAATTGTTGCTCCGACATAAACTTCTACTGGGGGCTACGCCCTGTAGTGCCAACGGCGCGGGCGATTCTAGGGGCTTCCGGTCTCAAGCCAACTTTCCCCGCCATGGTCTAGGGGCTGACCTTCGAAAAACAAATAGGTACACAAAGAAAAAACTATAAGTTTTGGACAGAACCAAGGCCTTGCATGATCTTCGGACTCAAGCCTATGGGGAAACCAAGTACACAAAGAAAAAACTATAAGTTTTGGACAGAACCAAGGCCTTGCATGGTCCTCGGACTCAAGCCTATGGGGAAACCAAGTACACAAAGAAAAGACTATAAGTTTTGGACAGAACCAAGGCCTTGCATGGTCCTCGGACTCAAGCCTATGGGGAAACCAAGTACACAAAGAAAAAACTATAAGTTTTGGACAGAACCAAGGCCTTGTATGGTCCTCGGACTCAAGCCTATGGGGAAACCAAGTACACAAAGAAAAGACTATAAGTTTTGGACAGAACCAAGGCCTTGCATGGTCCTCGGACTCAAGCCTATGGGGAAACCAAGTACACAAAGAAAAAACTATAAGTTTTGGACAAAACCAAGGCCTTGCATGGTCCTCGGACTCAAGCCTATAGGGAAACCAAGTACATAAAGAAAAAACTATAAGTTTTGGACAGAACCAAGGCCTTGCATGGTCCTCGGACTCAAGCCTATGGGGAAACCAAGTACACAAAGAAAAAACTATAAGTTTTGAACAGAACCAAGGCCTTGCATGGTCCTCGGACTCAAGCCTATGGGGAAACCAAGTACACAAAGAAAAAACTATAAGTTTTGGACAGAACTAAGGCCTTGCATGGTCCTCGGACTCAAGCCTATGGGGAAACTAAGTACTTAAAAGAAAGACTACATTATATAGACCTTAGAATCTACCCGGGGAGAATTCTCCGTTAACAATTGGGTTAATTCCTAAACTACATGGATTCTCAAGTCTGCTTTCGGATCCTCAGTACCAAAGGGATTGATGCAATATATAGCAATATGTTACCAAAAATACAATCGGAGTCCCCATCGCTCAGTTACCCCCTCGGATGAATTGTTTAGAGTCTATCGTTCTCGGATGGTCTCCTCGCACTTATTACAGAATATTCAACTGTTATCTTGGTTAGTTTCCTAAGTTTAATTTATTGTGAATTATCGTTATTATGCCTAGTAATGTCGGTAAGCTAACATTAGTTGGATTATGTTTCAAGGCTTCCTACTCTAAGTATCATTGAAGAAAAACACACATGGAGCATATCCATTCACAAAATAGTGTTGCAAAAAAAAAAAATATTCGAAACAAGTAAATAAATTTCCCTTTTATTAAAACAAAAAATAGTACAAATACAAATGAAAAGTCGGAATCAGCTTATATTAAAGCTAACTACATAATTGAAAAGAAAGATACAAGAAAATAAGATAAAACCGAGGAGGTAGCACAGAGGAGAGGTTGGCTGCCGCTTCAAGACTTTATTCAAGGAAAACCATTCTCAGCACTTTTACATGCCCATAACTCAGGCAGCAAAAGAACCCAACGTGGGACCTACACCATTGAAGAAAAGGTGCAGAGAGCGCCCGACCTCGGGCTATCGTAGCTGAAAAAAAGGTGCGGGGAACCCAACTTGAGGCCCACACCGTTGAAGAGAAGGTGTCGGGAACCGGAAGTTGAGGAGTTTACACCAAAACTTGCCTGCGACAAGGCAGACGGCGCCGATGGCGGAAGATCTTTCTTCTGACACACTAAAAATCTGGCGTGACCAGAACCTCGCTTGATTTTTTGACCGAAAGAGGGAAGGGTACCGTCCCCACCATGTCCAAGCGGGAAGACACCTTAAATCTGTGCCTCCCCTACCCAAGCCACATCACTTTACGTCTTGGAAGGGTCAGGTGCCTCTGTGGCGGGTGAAGTTCCTCCACCTCTACCCGAGCCTCGGACATATGGCGCAAAGGGAAGATGACACCGGAGGAGGGAACCGGGTATGGACAAAGGGTTATGATTCTGGAGAGAGGAGAAGAGTTTGTATGCCAGGAGAGCAACCACCTGTCCTACTTATATAGAGGGTAAGGAGGTGTCATGTAATTTAATTTAAGCAGATTCCCAAGACGCACCGCAGACAAGGCAGCTCGGGTTCAATTTTCCACACCATCCACAGCCGTAGGATCTCAAGACCCTCGGGAAGGCGCACTTCAATTGTTGAAACTTCTGAGTACTCGTGAACGAAGGGATGACTCTTGACTCTTGACTTGGCACGTCTCTCATGCAGAACTTGAGCGAGCCGTGATGTGGGCCCAAAGTCACCAAAACCCTCCTCCCCACCTAAAAGTCGGGCAGCAGGATTTTGAGGGGCTATTGTGGGCTAGAAAATTCATGGCCCAGGCCCGCTCTATATCAAGGCCCAGGGCCTAATCTGAGGAGACCTATTGTCAAGGGTGAGTTTGATGAACGGACAGGATGAGTGAAAAGACCGCTAATACATGTAGTAGAGAACTCTGTGCCTAACAAGCCCCTATTCTTGACCATGCTATTCAACTTTTACGTCTACTCCCAACCACTTGAGGTATGGGCTGATAGGACAAGCCCTCCGCCCAAAAGGTAAAGCTTACACGTGGACCCTAAAGAGAGAGAAGAATACGAGTATAAGAGGAAACGAAAGCCAAGAGAAAAAGGGGAGGAAAAAGAGGGGAGGGGGAAGAACCTGATGCTCCTCGGACTAAGTCCGAGAAGTCCAACCCCTCGGGCTACGGTGCTATAGGGCTTGGATGTTCAGGCCGAACCCTTTTCTACATGAGTCGCCCCTAAAATTAGGACCGGACCGCCGCCTCGTGATCAAAGGCAAGCCTTTTAAACCCATTCTCTACTAATCATATTGTGAGGGATCTTTTACGTATGAGCCCGGCGTCATTCTTGGGCCGTAAAATAATCATGTCCCTACACTATTTATTTAAATTTGTCTTATTTCTATCTCTAGCATTACTTAATTCTTTAAACTTTCTTAATAGTGAAAAAAAAAATGTAAACTAAAATGTTTTAATATCTCCCAAAAATATTTATATATATATATTTCTAAAAATAAATGTTTAAATATAAAAAATAAATAAATAATTAAAAAATTTTGCCCCCAAATTTGGGGCCTTCTCTAGTAAGGGGGCCTAGGCAATGGCCTAATTGACCTAAGCCTAGTGCCATCCCCGATATGGTGTGACACATTGAAAACTAATGAAAAAACCATTTCAAAAAAAAAAAAACATATTGCAAGGCCTTAACCAACAACCCCAAAGGCAAAATAGATCCATTTCCACTAATAGATTGCATGAAGTTTGTTTATTTCTTTGTTTTGTTTTTTTTTTTGTTTCTAAACTTTAAAAAGATATTTTTCATACTTAATATAGAAAACATTATACATTCTTTTAAGGAGTTGCTATTGTTGTCGTCGTCGTTATTTATTTATTATTTTTCAATAGTTTAGGGAAAAACTAGGAGGGAAAAAGCCTTTTCAATAGTTTAGGAGTGAAAAAGATATTTATAAAATTTAATGACAAAAAGTGTAACGTTTTTAATAAATTAAAATGAAACCAAACTATTTTAAATTTAGGGATGAAAATTAATTCAAACTTTAAAAATGGGAAGAAATATTTTAGCCAATATTATATGTTTGTATGTATACATGTATAAAATATACTTATATAGATTGGAGGTTGAATTATATAAGTTTATAAATAAGATCATAAAATTTCAAAGTATTATTTGTAATTTATTGATAACATAAATAGTCTATACCATAGTAAATTTATATAATCTTTTTTACAATATAAGGTTAGTAAATCTAATTTTTATAAGTTCATTAAAAAAATCATTTTATCTAATTAATTCAAAGAATATAATTTCAATTATACTGTAGTTATTTATTATTAGCATAGTCTCAAAAATATTTATTAACATAGATTTGTGAAGATGTTAAAAATGTTGGTAAATTCACTATATATGGGTGAAGAATTAACTCATATATCATCCATTGTTCTCCTAGGAGGTTTGGTTTGTAGTTACAACAAATATCATCCATTGTTCTCTCTCTCTCTCTCTCTCTCACGTGCATGCGCACACACACACACACAATTTCTCCATATTCCTTCTTTTTTTTTTTTTTTTTTCTTTTTTTTATCATTTCCAACTCTCTCTCTCACTTTATAACTCTCATCTCGGTATTCTTAGTTCTTACTTTTCTCTCACCAATCACTTTTTGCCTATTCATTTTATTAGAAGAAAGAAATGACAAAACTTCATATATTTGCATGTTATTTTTTGTGAAGTCAATATATTCAAATTTTTTTTTTTTATTAGAGCCCCAACTACTTGAGATATGATTGTATAACTTTATATACAAATTCGTAAGATCCCAAATTACAATTGGTCATTTACTGACATTATAAACAGTCTATTTTATAATATAAACAATATGAACAATTTGTGGATGATGAATCTAATTGTTAAATGAAAATCATTCTATCTAATTAACTTAAATAATATCATTTCAATTATAATTTAGTTATTAATTACTAACATAGATTTGTTAAAGGGTTCAAAATTATAAATCTTTGTGTTTACAATGTTTGAGCAAAAAAAGTAAGTTAATTAAGTACATAAAATTTAAATAATTAAGTAAACAAATTTAGTCATCGGTTTTAGGCGCAGCATTTTTTCTAAATCATGTTTTTTTTTTTTTTTTTCCTAAACATGCTCTTTGAAAGTTATTTAGTGAAATACTTGACTTTTAAGAAAATACACGCTAATGTGGCATTTTTAATATTTTACAAAAAAAAAAAAAAAAAATCACATTATTTTGCAATTTTGACCCTGCAGGCTTTTACAATATTTTAGTTAATTACTTAACTCATATAAAAATTTAGCTCTCGTATTTTTCTTTTCCGGATATGAAAATTACTTAACACATATTCTATCTTTTGAAACAAAGTTATATAAATATTTTTAAAGTTTTAATATCCAACTGGATTTAGTTTAGTTGGTTCACAGCCGCTTGGCGACTTGGCGTAGTAGATGCTTTCTCTATCACTCTCATTGTTGTAGCTATTTAACTTGCATTATCTTACAATCTTGTCGTTATAATATTCACCACATATTTAGCTATTACTATTCTGACCATCCAAGAAAAGGGGCTAGTTAATGATAAAAATATGAAAAAGATAACAGATAATATTCTTTAGAAAAATTGGTGTTAGGGAAGAAGTTGTTTATGCAGAAGTGACAGAGAGCTCTTGTCAGGAACGTTGTTTAAACTTTAAACCATGTAATACACATTTACCTTTAGTTTCCCCTGTTTTGCAGCCTGTTGACTGCAAATGTACGGAATCAGGGACCATGCGTGATTTTCGTTTTTGTTTCTTACGATAAAAATACATCATGTTTTAAATGCATGAATCCTCCCCTCATATGAGGCTGGATCCAAGGTCCACTATCATGTGGAGGGGGAGGACTCACGTATTTAACATATGATATACCTCCTTATTGTGAATGGGCCAAATGATAAAAATCTGTAAAGGACAACAGGGAATGCTTACAAAATTGTGTTAGGGAGGAAGTTAATTATGCAAAAGTCAAAGCACTTGTCAAAAACGTTTTTAAACCATGTAAAACACCAATTTTTTATTTCCCCTCTCTTGTCAATTCTCTGCAAAGGTACCATCCGTGATTTTTTTTTCTCTTACCGTCCTATGAAGTCTATGAAGTCAGGCGGTAAACGAACCAAACCATTTATAAACAATTATTAACCAATCCCTCAAGATATCATTTAGCATTTCCCATAAATTTTTAATACTTTTCCAAACTAAAGGAGCCAAAAGGAGAATAATAGACAGAGAAGAGTACTCTTAACTACTTTTCTCCGGCCAATTTCTCATCGTCTTCCCTTAGTCATAAATGAACACTCGGCCAATTTCCATCGTCTATAAATATATTCCTCATCGTCTTCCCTTAGTCATAAATGAACACACGGCCAATTTCCAAGGCTGTCCCACTCTTTTCACTTGTACTTTCCAGCATGAGTACTTTTCATAAGCAATTTCACAAGCTACTCCTTGCTTCCCTGGTTTGCATTCATTATGTAATCTCGATTGCTACCCTCTTCAAACAGGTGGTATTAAGTTCCTTTCTTTTTCATTCATTCTCCAAGCAGTATTATGAGCATGACATGCCTGAAATCAGTGAAGAGTTGAGCATAAACCTCTACAAGCGCAAGCCGGGGACTAGGGAAGAAGTAGAATGTGCAGTGTGTATGTGCGAGATTGAGGAAGGAGAAGAGATTAGACAGCTGACATGTGATCATCTTTTTCACAGGGTTTGCTTAGATAGGTGGCTTGGATACAAGCGTTTAACTTGTCCCCTTTGTCGTGGTTCTCTATTTCCATGTACAACCATTACTGAGTCTGGGGTTAGGGTAGAAGTGTTGCTTTTTAAATTTTCCTCTTTAATTTCACGTGACCGCGAGACATGGTGGCTACGTTGAATCATAGGAAATTGCAAAATATGATAACTTATTCCTTGTAATACTCCTCACCCTTGTATTAAATGTGCCAAACGCTAAAATTAAAAGTCAGTTTTTTATTAATTCTCTCTCATCTCTATTGACTCTCTCTCACTAGAAACTTTCTTCTCTCTCTCGTTGTAGATCAAGTACAATCAGGGCCGGCCGAATGGTAGAGCAAGAAATGTAATCGCCTAAGGCCCCAAATAAAAAAAATGCTCCCAAATTTTAACCAATAAGGTTATTTATAATCAATAAATAAAATATTTTTTTTTACCAGATAAAAATCAAATAAAAAAATAGAGAAAAATACAACGTCCACAATATTTTTCACAACACTTTTACAACTAATGCTAGGTAATGCTAGGTAGCAGGTTGTTCTGACCTATTGTTGATGGTAAAAAAATAATTATAGTGATATTTTCAAATAGAAAATAAAAAGCAGTTTAAAATCTAGGATTTGTCGTAAAAAATATTGTGAATGTTACACTTCTAAAAAAAAAGAATAATAAAAAGAGTTTAGTTAGCAAACTTTTACTAGTTTTCATCTAAATCTACTACTAATACCTTTGTTTTACTTACCACTATCAATCTACCGCATCAATAAGTATGAAAATTTTTGTCAAATTTTTTCTGTCTATAAAATTTCTAAAAAAAGAAAAAATTCTACGTAGTTCATGTTAATTAGTAGTAATTTTGCATCTAAAACAAGATGATCAATTTTCACCTTAGGCCCCCAAATGCATCAAGCCGCCCTAAGTACAATGGCAGTGGTTCGTGGGTTTTCAATTGTGTGTTTGGTGGTGGGTTGAGTAGTTTTCATAGGTGGGTTTGGCGGCCGGTGGCAAGGTGGTGGGTTCAATGGTTTTCGTTTGATTTTTGCGGGGGCTCGTTTGATTTTGGTTTGTTCGATTTTGTGGTTGATTTTTTGGGTTGTGCTAAGTTGATTTTGTGGGTTTGGTTCTTTGGACTTCGTCAATAGTTCTTTGAGAGACGAAGAGGAAGAGAGAAAAAGAGAGAGGGGAAGAGAAAGAAAAATGAATAAATGAATTTTATAGTATATGAAAATAGAATATGAGACGTAGAGTGTATTATCAAATGTTATTAAAGTAGTAAAAATAGGTTTTTGTGCGTTAAAATAGCATTTTGATCTTGGTTTTAAAAGCGGAGAAGACCAACTGCTCGGTCCGGTTCTGAAGTGAAGGCATGTCTTTGATCTTTGATAAGGTCGCTAAAAAGAGTCGGTGACAAGGTGCTGGTAAACTACTTGTAGTAGAGATAAAATAGATAAAACTACAGGTAGCTTAGATTAGATAAGAAGGGTGGAGTCGATTCTTTGTTTATGTACACGTGTCAAGGTCTGGTATGATTGAATTAGAGTTGGATAGGTTGTTCCACACTCTACGGAGGTGGTAAGAGCATCAGCAGTGGGAAGGCTATATGCCAAATGTTAGGAATATTTGGCATTTAAGCCCCAAAACTACTCAACAATGGGAAGGCTATATGCCATATGCCAATTCCAAATTTGGGATTTAGCTACAGTACCATCTTAAATGTAAGATGGTACTGTAGCTGAATGTTATAAAAAAAAAATAATTTTTAATACTCTCATTTCTCTCTCCTCTCTCATTTAACCCGGGAATTTCTCTCTCCTCACTCGTTATTTCTCTTTCTTTTCTCTCTCTTCCTCCTCTCGTTCTGCTCTCTACTCTATCTCGGATCAGTTTGTTTCCATATAAAAAAAAAAAAATCTCAGATCAGTCTTCCTTCCTCACTCTTTCTCTCATCTCACATCTCTCTTTCTCGTTCAAGGCTTGCACTATAGCTGGGTTTGGTTCGTGGTCACGGCATGGAGATTGGTGGATCGGTGTATCGGTGAATCATGGGTCGCTCAAGATCGCCTGATCGGTGGTGGCGTGGGTTTGGATCGGTGGAGATTGGTGGGTTGCCAATGTCGCCGATGATGGATCGCTCAAGATCGATGATGATGGGCTGGATGTGGTGTGATGTTGGCGGCGTTGGTGGCGGCGTTGATCTGGTGGCGCCGTGGGTCAAATGGTTTCGCCGATCTGGGTTATGTGCTTTCGCCGATCCGGGTTTTGTGTGGGTTTTGTGTGGATTTTGCGGTGAGGCATGGATTGATTCCGGTGGATTTGGGTTTTCCTTAGTTTGGGTTTTTGGTTCCGGTGGATTTGGTGGGCGGTGGGCATGGTGGCGTGGTAGGCATGGTGGTGGTGGTGCGGTGATAATTGCCTTAATTGGGTTGTTTGGTTGTTGAGAGAGGAACAGATACTCAGAGAGAGAGTGGAGTGATAGATAAAATTTAAATATTATTTTATTGTAGAATTTATATTATTTTATTGTGTAAAAATATTATTTTAATGAGTAGAATAGGAAAATAAAAGTTGGGATGTTGGGTGTATTGTAAAATGGTATTGTATAATTGATAAAGTAGGTTTTTGGGATGGTAAAATAAGATGGGATTTAGAATCCGGATGTGGATGCTCTAATGGTTATATATTTGGGGCTTGTATCAGAATCACAGTAATGAAATGTAACAGAATTTCTTTTCCATCAAATCCTTTCTTCAATTCTTCTCTGTTTTTCTTTCCTTCTTCCTTCTTGCATTAATTTGCTTTTCAGAAACCAGGAAACTGGTATGGTTAAACTGGTTTTGTAGAATGCGCTGAAACTGATGCATTTTGTAGCAAAAAGACAAAAAAAAATTGCTTTTTTTTTTTCTTAAATTTATAACTATAAGTATGATGATCCAAGACAGTGGGAATACAAAAACTTCACGAAAAGAGAGAGAAAGAAAGAGGTAAAGAATTAAAATTAAAATGTGATACCTTAGCAGCTTCAACTTATTGAAATTTTTTACTTTGAAATTTGCAGCAGACTTTGAAAAACATGAGAGACTCTGAGACTTCAAGAGCTACCGTTTATAACCAATTAAGAAAAAGATATGGAAGAAGAAATGAGAGTTTGAAAAAAGTGAGGTAGGTAGAATAGTAGAATATTCATTTTTACTTTTTCAATGTCTTGATTCCACCTCTAAGGGCCACGTAGAGCTTACTTTTACGGCTATTAGAATGTGTGTATGGCTAGAAAGAAACGTGTAGTACTCTGGTGAGATAGTAAAAGTTAAAAAATAATATAAATGAAAGAAAGTAACTTGTGGGAATAAAGGAGTGGGGTCAGTGGATGCCTGGATGGTCTTAGCATTTTTTTCTTTTTTAATAAGTATTAGTAGAACGTTTAATAATATTATACTAATAATATTATTTAAGTATTATGAAAATATCTAAAGATAAAAAAATATTATAAGAAAACATATTGTATTGTTTAAATAATAGATTTAAACAATACAATCAAACAGCCCTTTAAATTTTAAAGTTTACAAATCATTATTTATAAAAACTTACTAAGCTAAGTAGATTAGATTAGATAAGAAGGGTGGAGTCAGTTACTGTTTATGTACACGTGTCAAGGTCTGGTATGATTGAATTAGAGTTGGTTTGGTTGGTTGTTCCACACTCTACGGAGGTGGTTATGGTTATATATTTGGGGCTTGTATCAGAATCACAGTAATGAAATATAACAGAATTTCTTTTCCATCAAATCCTTTCTTCAATTCTTCTCTGTTTTTCTTTTCTTCTTCCTTCTTGCATTACTTTGCTTTTCAGAAACCAGGAAACTGGTATGGTTGATCCGGTTTTGTAGAATGCGCTGAAACTGATGCATTTTGTAGCAAAAGGACAAGGATTTTACTAATGAGTGTTTTTAAGATATATATTAATTTTTATTTTTAGAAAAAATTTTCTCGATAATTGAAAAAGTAAAGACAATTTTTTCAATTTCTGAAAAAATATTTTTAAAAATAGAAAATTTAATGTATGTCCTAAGGACACATATTAACCGGATCCAAAAGACAAAAAAAAAAAATTTGCTTTTTTTTTTTTCTCAAATTTATAAGAATAAGTATGATAATCCAAGATCGTGGGAATGCAAAAACTTCACGAAGAGAGAGAGAGAGAGAGAGAGAGAGAGGTAAAGAACTAAAAATTAAAATGTGATACTTGATTTTTTTTTTTTTTTTTTTTTAGCAGCTTCAACTTATTGAAATTTTTTACTTTGAAATTTGCAGCAGACTAGAAAAACATGAGAGACTCTGAGACTTCAAGAGCTACCGTTTAAAACCAAATAAAAAATATATATATATATGAAGGAAGAAATGAGAGTTTGAAAAAAGTGAGGTTGGTAGAATAATAGAATATTCTTTTTTACTTTTTCAATGTCTTGTTTCCACCTCCAAGGGCCACGTAAAGCTTACTTTTACAGCTATTTGAATGTGTGTACGGCTATATAAGAATGTTAAAAGTATAAGCAAAAGTAATTGGTTAAAAATATCTAGAAAGAAACGTGTGGTACTCTGGTGAGATAGTAAAAGCTAAAAAATAATAAATGAAAGAAGGTAACGTGTGGGAGTAAGGGAATGGGGTAAGTGGATGCCGGGATGGTCTTGGCATTTTTTTTTTCTTTTTTTAATAAGTATTAGTAGAACGTTTGATAATATTATTTTTTTTTTTTTTCAAAAGAGATAATATTACACTAGTAACATTATTTAAACATTGTGAAAATATATAAAAGTAAAAAAATATTATAAAAATACATATTGTATTTTTTAAATAATAGATTTAAACAATACAATCAAACAACCTTTTAAATTTTAAAGTTTACAAATTATTATTCATAAAAACTTACGAAGCTAAGTAGATCCTTTTTTTTAATATATGATATGAAAATTCATGTTAAAATTATTTTAAATTTTTAAATATTTTAATTATATTAATTATAACATCACCAATTGTCCAACTGGTTCAATCTCAGTCCACCAAAGAATTGGAAATTAATGTCTTTTTTTTATTCTTTGACCATACCCGTTTTTAAAACTAAGATTTTGATACAACATCTAATGCTAGTGCTTTTATTATATTGTTTATAATCAAGTTAAGACGTTATGTTTGGTTCCCTGAAAATGCATGTGTAGGGACAAAATTTGGAGCCCAAGCCCAAACCACATGGAGTCCTGGTCCAAAAAAGCCCAATACAATGAATTTTGTAGAGAACTAGATTTAGATGGGTAGAGCAATAGTTTGCATGGAATTGAGGGATAGACAAACAGGAATAAAAGCTATTATCGTCAAAGAACCTCTGTCTGAGGAGACTTGGGATTTTATTTATGAGTACAGATCACCACATTAAGGTTCCTTTGCATGCTACAAGATTATCCTTTTTCTTTTTTCGCCCGTACTTCATGGGGGCTTCTTTACATTATATAAGCTCTTTTTGATCATCTGAGCCTTACACTTGTTGATCATCCGGACTTCCACTTAAGCACTCATCCCATCAAACACCCTTTTCAGTCCTTTGTGAGTTGTGGTAGCCAAGGCAACACTGTTCAAGAGTCTTCTCCACATTAATACTGCTAGAAAAGCATTTACAATGCATTTAATGTGGTGGTGGCAGTTTTTCCTTAGATATTTTGAGTTTTCTTCTCTTTCATGTGTTCAGGGGGCGTACTTCAATCGCTTGAATATACACTTGGTCCGAGTTTGCCATGTCTGAGAAGAAGTTCCTCCTCGAACATTTTTCCCTTTGTCTCCCAATGATGAGGCTTGTAAAGTAAATTGCCTAAGTCATATTTCTTTTCTCGGACTTGTTAGTATCCTTAGATAAGGCCCAAGGCCCAATACATTATTTTGGGTCATAGTCCCCACAGCATAGTTTTGAAATCCGGTCACTAGTCTCGATTTTTAAACCCACAAAACCAGAAATTTTATTTTTACAGGAAACCGTTCCAACCGCAGTAACCGTTCGGTTGTTGGAACTATGCACAAGCTTGCCGGTTTCTTTCACCAAATTTTTTTTTCCTAAAAATGCAATGGTTGTCAAGACTTAAAAGCCAAAGTTACCTCCTTTTTTCCGGATCTATTTCTTTGGGGAGAGAATAACTAGACGAAATTAAATAGATTAGAGGCTTTTCCAGATCTGCTTGTTTGTAGGGTGTATAGAAGTGAAATAAGAGAGATTTGACTGGCACTGGGTTTTGATCGTGAAGTGAGGTGGAGGTAGAAAGAGAGAGAGATGATTGAGAAGTGAAAGCTGAAAGGAAGCGAAAGAAAAAGAGAGAGAGAGGAAGAGAGGGTGAGTGAGAGATAGAGGTAAAGTGAGGTTTTTTGGGGAAGAGAGGCGAAATGTCTTGGTGGTTTTATTTTATTCTAAAACTTAAAAAGCCGTGTTCCCTGTTGACTATCTCGCAGAATATGGGTGACTACTTGTTTTCTTACTAAGTGTGGGCTCTTCGGGACGGATTGAGCCTTTGTGTCAGCCGTAATTACCATCTTTGTTGAAGTTGAGATTAATGCTAAGGCAATCGTGGACGCTTTGAGCAACCCAAGTTATTCCAATCTTTTTGTTTCGGCCATCATGGATGATTGTAGGACTCTGTTTTCACAGATTTCCCGGACGTGTTTGAGGCATTGTTATCGTGAGATGAATAGATGTGCGGATGCGTTAGCTCGCAAGGGTGGCTATCAAGCTGCTGATTTTGTGATTTTTGAAAGTCCGCTTGTGGACATTTCTAGTTTAATTGATTTTGACTTGAGTGGTTTATATTTGAGTAGGCTCTGCCCTGCTTCGCCTTTGTCTTTCTAGTTTTATGAAATTTCCTTTTAACCAAAAAAAAAAAAAAAAAAAGGAAAGAACCATGTGGAATACGGTGGAATGTTCTTTTCCATTTGTCTTGAACGATTTTTAAATAAATTAGTTTATTAAACCTTTTGAGATATTATCTATCTTGCACAAATTTGTTAAAAATTAATAAGAGAAATTTTACTTAGCCTTTACTTTTTATTATTTAATCAAGATATATATATATATATATATATATATATATTAAATCCTTTTAAATATTATATTATTTTAATCAATATTGCTAAATTTTGTACATTTAATTTATTTATTTTTATATTATTAATTATTAAAATAATTATAATGTCATCACGGTTCAACTCCAAAAACTTTGAACCACTCTCTTTTTCTGATTTAATGAACAGTTGAGTCTGAAAACAATGTGAAAACACCTTTTTTTTTTTTTTTTTTCGTTTTCTATTTTTATGGGCCCTACCACCCAAAGACATGTTTGCTTGTGTTTTTTGTTTGAAAGTGTCAAACAAGATCTATTGAAAAATGAAAGAACAAATACAGAGCAATCTCACCTGAGAGGGGCCTAAATTAGAGAATGAGTGGACATGGGCCTATGCATCATGGAAACTATTTGATTCCTACATTCTTCTATAACCCGTTTGATTCTAAACTATTCGGACCATTCTAGGATTCTCTTTTTTTGTAGAGTACCCCTCCAGCCATGCGGACTTAAACTCTTTTGGGTTGTGTTTATTACACACAAATTATTTCATATATCCTATTTTTGATCTAAAATTGTGAAGTTACAATTTCAAACTTGAAAATTGTGATTTCAAATCACAATTTCAATGGTGTAAAAACTTATATGCAGCAAAGTATTACCCTACTTTTTTTTTTTAGAGAGTTTTAACCTATGGTATCCACTCTTGATAATAGCTCTTTATTATCAAACCAAGATACCAATCTGATTTTTATGTAAGCGGGAATTGAACTCCAAATCTCTTTTCTTCCAGCTATAAATTATTGGAAATGTCATCCTTACCATTTTTGTCAACTTTTCTCCCTTCCACCAACAACTTTCTACAATAATCTCATATTCAAAACTGTCTCGAACGTAGAATACCCAAGTCTTGGCCAGGGCCGACCCTAGGCCTAGGCCATTTAGGCAATCGCCTAGGGCCCCTACTAGATAAAGGCCCCAAATTTTGGGGCAAAAATTGAAATATTTTTAAAAAAAAATTTGAGATATAAGAAAAAAATTAATTTTATATTTTTCCTCTACTTTTAAGAAGTTCCAAAAAACTGAGTAATGTTAGAGATAATACATTTTAAATATATAGGGCTTACAAATATGTGTCACTAATCACAAAAAATAATTCATATAGGAAAATGCTAGAAATTTTATAAATTTTATTTCAAAACTTTTACAAATTGATGTGACAATTAATATGATTTATAAATGTCAACAACCTATTAGATATATTTTTAAATTACTTTTTGTGATTGATGATTTATCTTTATAAGTCTCATGTAATAAAATTTATAATATCCCTAACATCAATCATTTTAATACTTATTATCTTCTTGAAGTATTACTAATCATATTCATTGCTACATCATATGTAAGTTTTTTTGTAGTAAAATTTTTATAGCTTTGGCACGCTTCAAAAAATTAAAAAAACATATTACAAGATAAAAAGAATGGATTTTTGTTATAAAAAATTTATGATATTAAAAACTAGTTAAACATTATTTAAGTAATATCAAAAAGACTCCATTTAAATATATCACCTTAGGCCTCAAAATTTGTTGAGCGCCCCTGGTCTTGGCAACATTTTTTGAGAAAAACAATAGCCCGCTGGCTAGCTTGTCTTTGAGAAATTCATAATGCTCTTTATACTTATCCCTCAAACTCTTTGTAAACACTGGAAACATCTCTCTTAAATCGGCTACAGATACGAGAGAATGAAGAAAAATCGAACATAAATTTTATACCTTTGAGGTGTGCTGAATCAATGTCCGTATTTAAAGGTGATATCTGCCCCCACTTTACGGGAGTTTGCTAAGGGTTCCTACTGAATCATCTCCAGGATATAACAAAGCATGGAGTGAATTATACATATAGTGAATTCTTGAACTGCATCTTATCATTGTACAGATGCACTATTGAGCTAGAACTGAAATACCAATCAGAAGTGTTAAAAAAAATTTAGACCCATCGGTTGTTTTAAAGAGGAATTAATCAATGTATTAAATTAACTAGTTATGGGTTCAGATTGATTGCCAGATTAATTATCAGAATTGAAGAAAAACAAGAAAACATGCAGTATAACAATGGTGGAATTGAGAGAAACAGAGAGTAAAATCTATGAGGTTGAATATTAGCTACACTAACTGAATAATACACTGTGTACACATGTGATTAATGTGCTCTTAACAGAAAAATATCTAGTTACAGGAAAGAAATCTCAGTAGAAGAAGCTCTGAAGCTCGGAGAGGAAGACAAGCCAAGTGACTAAACGACATTGTGTAGCTTTAATGAGATATGGGGTCGTTTTGTTGCTGAGGAAGAATATGACCGTTAACTAAAAGCTAGCCGTTAGGCTTAGGCTCTGAATCTTCTATTCTTCTATCAAGATTCAAGAATAACATACCCCATATGAAAAACAATAAACAATCACACAAATAACATTACATATGCAGGGCCGGCCAGGCATTTCGGAGGCCTTTCAAATGGGGTCTTTATTTTATCACTTAAATAATATTTATCTAGTATTTTATATAATAATTTTTTTTAAATCCATTCTTTTTACTCTCTAATATGATTTTTTTTGTTATTGAGAAAATGCTAAAGTTATAACAAATTTTACTACAAACTGGTGTTATAATGAATGTGATCAATGACATGAGGCTTACAAAAATACTAGAAATATTATAAAATTTACAATATGATAATTACAAAAATATATTACCAATCACAAATATTTATTCAAAAATGCATTTAATAGTTTGTTGAAATCTACCTATCATATTCATTGTCACATCAAATTATAAAAGTCATGGAGACCACCACGCACCCTTGGTGCGGTGATCACTCCACAAGTATAAGTTCTTGTGGAGTGTAGGGGGCAATGACCGAAATTTAAATCTCTAGAAAAGAGTTTCGCACACATATACATTTAGATTAAACTAAAGTATAATTTTTATCTTGTATAAAAATAATTAAATAAATAGAAGTTATGTAGTAAAATTTATAGTATTTTTAACATTTTTCTTTTTGAATTACATGTGATTAGTAACACCTCTATTTGTAAAACCTATTTATTTAAATTTGTCTTATCTCTATCTCTAGCATTACTTAATTCTTTGAACCTTCTTAATAGTGAAAAAGAAAATGTAAACTAAAATGTTTTAATATCTCCCAAAAATATTTAAATATATTTTCCTAAAAATAAATATTTAAATATAAAAAATAAATAAATAATTAAAAAAATTAAAAAAATTTGCCCCCAAATTTGGGGCCTTCTCTAGTAAGGGGGCCCTAGGCAATGGCCTAATTGACCTAAGCCTAGTGCCAGCCCTGATATGGTGTGACACATTGAAAACTAATGAAAAAACCATTTTCAAAAAAAACATATTGCAAGGCCTTAACCAACAACCCCAAAGGCAAAATAGATCCATTTCCACTAATAGATTGCATGAAGTTTGTTTATTTCTTTGTTTTGTTTTTTTTTTTTTTTTTTTTTTTTTTTTGTTTCTAAACTTTAAAAAGATATTTTTTCATACTTAATATAGAAAACATTACACATTCTTTTAAGGAGTTGCTATTGTTGTCGTCGTCGTTATTTATTTATTATTTTTTCAATAGTTTAGGGGAAAACTAGGAGGGAAAAAAGCCTTTTCAATAGTTTAGGAGTGAAAAAAGATATTTTTAAAATTTAATGACAAAAAGTGTAACGTTTTTAATAAATTAAAATGAAACTAAACTATTTTAAATTTAGGGATGAAAATCAATTCAAACTTTAAAAATGGGAAGAAATATTTTAGCCAATATTATATGTTTGTATGTATACATCTATAAAATATACTTATATAGATTGGAGGTTGAATCATATAAGTTTACAAATAAGATCATAAAATTTCAAAGTATTATTTGTAATTTATTGATAACATAAATAGTCTATACCATAGTAAATTTATATAATCTTTTTTACAATATAAGGTTAGTAAATCTAATTTTTATAAGTTCATTAAAAAATCATTTTATCTAATTAATTCAAAGAATTTAATTTCAATTATATTTTAGTTATTAATTATTAGCATAGTCTCAAAAATATTTATTAACATAGATTTGTGAAGATGTTAAAAATGTTGGTCAATTCACTATATATGGGTGAAGAATTAACTCATATATCATCCATTGTTCTCCTAGGTTTGGTTTGTAGTTACAACAAATATCATCCATTGTTCTCTCTCTCCCTCTCTCACGTACGCATGCACACACACACACTTTCTCCATTTTCCTTCTTTTTTTTTTTTTTTTTTTTTTTATCATTTCCGACTCTCTCTCACTTTATAACTCTCATCTCGGTATTCTTAGTTCTTACTTTTCTCTCACCAATCACTTTTTGCCTGTTCATTTTATTAGAAGAAAGAAATGACAAAACTTCATATATTTGCATGTTATTTTTGTGAAGTCAATATATTCAAATTTATGTTTTATTAGAGCCCCAACTACTTGAGATGTGATTGTATAACTTTATATACAAATTCGTAAGATCTCGAATTATAATCGGTCATTTCTTGACATTATAAACAGTCTATTTTATAATATAAACAATATAAACAATTTGTGGTTGATGAATCTAATTGTTAAATGAAAATCATTCTATCTAATTAACTCAAATAATATCATTTCAATTATAATTTAGTTATTAATTACTAACATAGATTTGTTAAAGGGTTCAAAATTATAAATCTTTGTGTTTACAATGTTTGAGCAAAAAAAGTAAGTTAATTAAGTACATAAAATTTAAATAATTAAGTAAACAAATTTCGTCATCGGTTTTAGGTGCAGCATTTTTTCTAAATTATGTTTTTTTTTTTTCCCCTAAACATGCTCTTTGAAAGTTATTTAGTGAAATACTTGACTTTTAAGAAAATACACGCTAATGTGGCATTGTTAATATTTTACCCCAAAATAAAACATGACATTATTTTGCAATTTTGACCCTGCAGGCTTTTACAATATTTTAGTTAATTACTTAACTCACATAAAAATTTAGCTCCAGTATTTTTCTTTTCCGGATATGAAAATTACTTAACACATATTCTATCTTTTGAAACAAAGTTATATAAATATTTTTAAAGTTTTAATATCCAACTGGATTTAGTTTAGTTGGTTAATTCACAGCCGCTTGGCGACTTGGCGTAGTAGATGCTTTCTCTATCACTTTCATTGTTGTAGCTATTTAACTTGTATTATCTTACAATCTTGTCGTTATAATATTCACCACATATTTAGCTATTACTATTCTGACCATCCAAGAAAAGGGGCTAGTTAATGATAAAAATATGAAAAAGATAACAGATAATATTCTTTAGAAAAATTGGTGTTAGGGAAGAAGTTGTTTATGCAGAAGTGACAGAGAGCTCTTGTCAGGAACGTTGTTTAAACTTTAAACCATGTAATACACATTTACCTTTAGTTTCCCCTGTTTTGCAGCCTGTTGACTGCAAATGTACGGAATCAGGGACCATGCGTGATTTTCGTTTTTGTTTCTTACGATAAAAAATACATCATGTTTTAAATGCATGAATCCTCCCCTCATATGAGGCTGGATCCAAGGTCCACTATCATGTGGAGGGGGAGGACTCACGTATTTAACATATGATATACCTCCTTATTGTGAATGGGCCAAATGATAAAAATCTGTAAAGTACAACAGGGAACTCTTACAAAATTGTGTTAGTTAAGAAGTTAATTATGCAAAAGTGACAAAACACTTGTCAAAAACGTTTTTTAAACCATGTAAAACACATCAATTTTTTATTCCCCCTCTCTTGTCAATTCTCTGCAAAGGTCCCATGCGTGATTTTTTTCTTTTTCCTCTTACCATCGTGTGAAGTCAAGCGGTAAATGAACCAAACCATTTATGAACAATTCGGGCTTAACTAAAAAAAACTCATACATGTTTATTTGTTTGTAAACAAACTAAGTTTGAATCTTAATTTTAGCTTTGTTTAATAAATGAGTCAAGCCTAAACAAAAAATATTGTTCATAAATAGACTCATAAACATTAAGGTTTGATAAACAATAAGTTGAGTCTAGACTTGTTTATGGACTTGATAATATGTTTAATATGAGCTTGACTAATAAATTAATGTATATCTTGCTAAGACTTTAATTAATTAGAATTTGGAACCATTCGTCCAAAACAAAATAGGCTAGATATGTTGTGTTGGATCTCATGTGCAAAAGTTTGATATTGAGTGTTTAGTTTGACTTAATAATGAATTAAGTTGAGCTCAAGTCTTTAGACTTTTTGACAAGCTTGAGTTCGAACATTATTTGAGATGCTTTAAAATTAATTGGATATTGATTGAGTGTGGGTGTGTGATCATGCTCAAAATTGATTGGACATTGATTGAGCTCAGTTGAAGGTTTCTGTTGTTAGTTGATCTACTAGAATCGTAGAGTACAGATAAAAGTTTTATGCTAAATTTTAATAATTGCCCTTGGTTATAGTGGTTTGCTTTTGAGAAAGGTTTCCCCCGTACGTAGTGATTTTTTCCTCTTCCTTTCATCACCAAATCATTGCCTCATATTTATTGTGATTTTGTTGCTTTGCTATTGGTGATTGTATATACTTTTATTGCTATAATTGTTTAGAACCCGAATAATAAAATTGGCACAATTGTACTCAATTGATAAAATCTACTGTATAATACGGAATGGAGGTATGAACAACCTAAAAATTGTTATAAGAGGGTCAGTACATTCTACAAATATTAAGTTTTTGAGTGTGATCTTTAACCCTTGTCGTCATGAATGAATTTCTGAGTTCTTGTTCACATGACCTTGAAACCTTGATTTTTGAAGACTACAATAGTGTAGATGATGGTGGCCATGTAACTGCTTATGATAAACTTCTTAGAAAATTTTCTATACGTAGAAAATTTGCTAAGAAATTATAGAAGAATTAAAAAATGTTAAACTTTAAAAATAGAAATTGGTTGTAAAATTGGACCAAACCCATAATTTGAATAAAAAATTTAAAAATCAATATACCTCTAAGGTACATAAGATTAAAAGCTTGGAAGAGCAACTAGTTGAATGTAAAGCTGAGCTGGACAAAATAACTACTGGGAAGCTTCAAAAAGATCCTAACTCGGAAGATATGTGTATGTTCCTCCAGTACTCAGGAGGAATCATAACAAAGAGTATAAGGCTAGCATAACTAGGATCTATGAAGCACGGACGCGGCTAGGAGGGTGCCGCACTAGAGTCCGATGCGGATTGACATGGGGTGCGGCGTTCGACACGACTGCCCGCGTGTCGGTGCAGCGTCTGAGCTTTTTTTTTATATTTTTTCCTCCTCGGATTCGCGCCAACTCGGCTTCAATTCACGCCAATTCGGCTAGAATTGGGCGTGATCGGCAGTAAATCGAAACGGCCGAAACAGGTCGAAATCAGCCTTGATTCATGCCGCTGAGGATTTGCCGGGGTCAAGGTATGAAGTGAAGGTCCTGAAGGAGTAGTTTTCCATGGGTATATTTAGTGAAGGATAAGGATGGAACTTTAAAGAAGGCGTTGAAAACATTTCTTTCAAAGAGAAACAAAAAAGAGTGGAATATTTTTCATTTTTGTTTTGGAAAGAGGAGGGGAGAGGAGAGTGATGTCAGATGAGGAGTGGGTGTGCGTTTTGTTATGAGTTATGGGAAGGACTTTTTGAGGAGAGTGGGTCCTACTCAGCATTCATTGATGAGGTGTGTGTAAGAACTGTAGAAGCACTATGGCTTTATTTAGTTTAGTGTACAATGAAACACAAGTGTGAAGTTGTGCCCTATCAAACAATTGAGATTTTAATATAGATTAATTATTGTTGTATATAATTAGTTATACACAGTCTTGCATATATTTTGTGAAATTGTATTTTAAAAACATAATTTCAATTATAATTGTAAAATCATAAAATTGTATTTTCAAAACATAATTTTATAATTTATACTTAGCAATATATAGAAAATATAAATAAAAATGTTTTTAATAATTTTTTAATCGCTGCACCTGCATCCTACTTTTTCAAAAATTGCCGAGTCCCACACCCGCACTCAAATCCGTAAACGCACTTGTGCTTCATAGACTAGGATAGACAGGGTTAAAAATTGCATATGAGACTCATATCGCTAAACCCATGTGTAGAGCCCTTCCTAGGCATTGGGAAAAATCAAAATTTGTCTCTGCTTATCACAATTGTGGTGTGCTTGGTCACGTTGGACCAATTTTTTATGTTCTCTTACAAGAGTCTTAGTCTACACCTAAATCGAGCTAGGAAACTAATTAGTCCTAAGAATGCATATGTTTGTTACCATTGTGGTGCTCGTGGTTTGACTCACCTAAATGGCCTCAGGCTACATGTTAGCAAGAGACAGAGTGACAAAAGAATTTTACAACATAAGGCATTGGACCCGATGCCATTGTTTGATGAGTTTCAGAAGCTTTGACAATTTGGACTCGGTCTCGTGGGAATACAAATTCCCAAAACTCAAGTTGCGTGGACTTTTGAGTGTTTTCCGTTACTGTCTGTTGTTTGAATTCTTCCAATCTAGAGTCGGACACATCTTCTTAATTCCTTGATTGGTCTTTATGCATATTATCCATATTGCAGAAATTGCAGCGTATTTTGAAATTCTGAGTTTGGATGCACAAAAAGGCACCCAAATTTAAAGGAATAACCCTTTTATTTATAAACCTAAAAAATATAATTAATCGAAAACCTTGAATCAACTCTCCAATTAAATTCTCAAAGCTGCCATGTATAACTCAATTTAGTCTAAAAACCTTCAATTTGACATCCAAAAATTCAGTTTATCAGGAGTCCCAAATTTGGTTTAATTTCATACTTAAACCATTTCTATTCTTTGATTACTCTCAAACTAAAAGTGCACACCCATTGATTTTGGATTTTACATTTTGAATTTATTTTTATTGTAATATTTATGTCCACAAACTAAAAGTACAAACTATTTTTAATAATAATAATATAAGGTTAGTGAATCTAATATTTATAAGTTCATTAAAAAATCACTCTATCTAATTAACTCAAAGATATAATTTTAACTATACTTTTGTTATTAATTATTACAATAGATTTTTGGAGGGATTTAAAAATTTCAGTCGTCGTATTTACCACGTATGGGGAAAGAATAAGAGAATTAGTAAACTCGTAAACAAGTTTGAATTTGATTGGTAGCAAAATGAATCAAACTTAAATACGTAATCTGACTTTATAATAAATTCAAACTCAGACCATGTTTAAAATAAAATTAAATGAACAAATATTAAAATTCTAATGCTCAGTTCAGCTTAGAATGCTTAGAACCCTAAAAAAGGTCAATAAATTTCTTCCAAAAGGTGATTCAAAGTAAAGTAGAGAGACAACTTAACCCTATATTATTATCATCATATGGTATAGAATTTTGGACCAAAATAGCAACAAAGATTTTGAAACCCTTTATGGCTGCATATTGTATAGATAGGTATTTCATTAGAACAGGTGCTCATGTAGAGACTAATTCGACAGGACAACAAAATCACCCATGGTTTATACGTAGAAAGTGACTGTGTATATTTACATCATTTAAAACATGCCCGACTATTTAAACGTGCGGTACATCTCCGTAAACCTTAATTGCTTTCATTTCCAACCCATACAATTTTCTAAAGATTCTCTCTGTCATCCTTTTCATATCTTCATCGATCGTTAGCCCCAAACACATGATGATAAGAATAGTACGTACATAGGTTAATATGTGGTGAATATTATAACAAGAAGATGGTGCTATAATGCAAACAACAGTAATAAGGGTGATAGAGAGGTTACAAAATGGTGTCAATGGAGTGGTGGCAGCAGTTTCTCACAGGAATAGGAATCTATTTTAGTCTAATAAATTTTTAAGCCATACCTTATTTGTGGAGTACCCAATCAAATCAAATCTAAACCCAATCCCGATCGATCAAGTTAGCATCGATTGATTTTAATGCTGCTCACATATTGGTTTCTGGTGATTTGACATAATATGAGGCCTAAGATAGTAACTTTAAAAGTATTTTTTTTATATTTAAATATTAATTATTTAAATTTCAATATTATAGTATTTTTTATATATTTAAAATCCATTCTTCTTAATTTTTGAGATACAAAATTACTAATTAAAATTTTAGTTTCTAATATCTCTTTATCAATAATATGACTAATTTAGTTAATTTTGTATGCCATATATCCATTTGAGAAATAATATAGCCTTTTGTTAATTTTTGTAAATTCTATATGCAATATATCTATTTGAAAACTAATATAGGCTTTAGTATAATTAAGAGCTATCATATTACATATTTGAACATAATTATCACTTTTCCATCGATCAATCATTTTATTTTAATTTTTCATTACCTTCTAACTCTTTGTGTTGAATCTTATCAAAATCATTATTGCAACTTAACTTAACAATGTAAATGCCTATTGACCTCAACTTGAAAAAAATAGATTAATTCAGCACATAACTTGAATAATTAATACTAACCAAACTAGAGACCATTTTCCATTTAGAGAATCAAATATTGTAATATTTGACAAAAAAAAATATGAAAATTAAATATTAATTTAATTTATCTTTGGTAAGGACCTTAAGGTGGTGCATGATCATGAAGAATAGTTGAAATCTAATTTCCAATTTGGGGTTTATTCAATTTTTATCCATTAATTTTAAATCATCGATGTTGGTCCCTAAAACATCAAAAAACAGAAAAATTTGGTCCCTACATCTATTTTCCTATTCGCGTGACTAACGAGATGCTAAGTTATCTAAAATATTAGTTGAATGTAGTAGTAATGGTTTAAAAATGGAGTACTTAAATTTTTATTTATTTATTTATAGAATTTCAATTTTCATATGTTATGCTTTTAAAGGTGTAAAAATCTCGTTATTTATTCTCATAATCTGAAAAGTAAAAAAATTTTATATTCAGAATATTATTGACTTCTTATACAACTTAAACTGTTCAATTGTGATAATAATTTGTGTCTAGGATTACCAACCTTTTTTACTAAGCAGTATAAATTTATCCTTCCTAAAGTAGAGACATGAGTATATATATTATATGTATATATTTATACATGCATAAGGATATACTTATAGAGATTTGGGAATATATATGATTATGTAACTTTATAATATAAATAATGAATTTTATAGCAA
This sequence comes from Quercus dentata, assembly GCA_028216015.1. Taxonomy (NCBI): domain Eukaryota; kingdom Viridiplantae; phylum Streptophyta; class Magnoliopsida; order Fagales; family Fagaceae; genus Quercus; species Quercus dentata. Next base: position 45,241,449 of record CP116453.1, on the reverse strand, counting down.
AAATCATAAATAATTTTTAACAATAGTGCTGATAAAATTTAATTTTTGTAATAAGTTCATAAATAAAATAATTTATATAAACTTATTAGGTGATATAATTACATTACTTAAAGTTACACCAAATTTAACTTGATTTTGATCTATCTAATTAACTCAAATAATATAATTTTAATTATAATTTAGTTATTAATTATTAGTATAGATTTGTAAAGGGATCATGTTTTGTATTCATTGGGTTTGTAATATATATGAGGCAAGAATAAATTAATTAAGTATATAAAATTTAATTAATTACATAAAAAATTAGTCATTTTTCTTACAAAAGTTTAGTATATGGTGTTAAAAAAAATTAGATAGAAAATTATAACTCGAGTTTGTCCAATTAGAATATTAAAAAAGCTTGAAAACATATTTTAAAATGACATTAAATAAACTATTTACAATTATTAGATTCAGTTCAAATCACATCATGGACAACATTTTGGCACCTCTATATTATTCTTATTATTGTTGCTGATTAGCATGATCGTACCACAATATCTTTTTTTTTTTTTTTTTTGAAGGGATCGTACCACAATATCTTGTTATTATAATAGCCACCACATTATAAGGTACTATTCTTACCATCTTGTGGCTGTGGGTAGATGTTAAAAATATCAAAAAGATGACAGAGAATCTTTAGAAAAAAATGGTACTGATTCAGCCAAAAAGAAAATAATGGTACGTACTGTTTGGACTCAGGGAAGAAGGCAATTATGAAGAAGGGCACTTCAACTTTTTCTAGAGAATCTTTAGAAAAAAATGGTACTGATTCAGCCAAAAAGAAAAAAATGGTACGTACTGTTTGAACTCAGGGAAGAAGGCAATTATGAAGAAGGGCACTTCAACTTTTTCTAGAGAATCTTTAGAAAAAAATGGTACTGATTCAGCCAAAAAGAAAATAATGGTACGTACTGTTTGGACTCAGGGAAGAAGGCAATTATGAAGAAGGGCACTTCAACTTTTTCTTTTGACTAAAGTGGTAGGTAAACAATTTTTTCACAAAATATTTTTTTAATAAATTCTATGAGATAAATAATTACGGATTTTAATTTAAACTAATTATTAAAATTATTTTTTTTATTAATTACCATTTTAAATTTATTGTGAAAATTTTGTAACTTATGGCACGTTTGGTAGACTATAATAGGCAATGTAATGTAATAGTTATTTCTATAGTTTAGTTATTTAATAATTTGGTTATGTTTTATTAGGGGAATAGTTATTCATTATGAATAGCTATTCTTTAAAATGAGAAATAATTATTCCTCTTTAAAAGAGTTGTAATAGTTATTCCTTAGTGGATGTAATAATTTCTAACATTAATATATTTCCAAATAAATAAACTTTCCATATCTAATTTAAACTAATTATTAAAATTATTTTTTTATTAATTACCATTTAAAATTTATTGTGAAAATTTTGTAACTTAGGGCACGTTTGGTAAACTGTAATAGGCACTATAATGTAATAGTTATTTCTATAGTTTAGTTATTCAATAGTTTGATTATGTTTTTATTACAGAAAATAGTCATTCCTTATAAATAGATATTCTTTAAAATGATAAATAATTATTCCTCTCTAAAAGAGTTGTAATAGTTATTACTTAGTAGATGTAATAATTTCTAACATTAATATATTACCAAATAGATAAACTTTCCATATTCACCTAACAATTATAGAAATAAAAAATCATCAAAAAATAACTCATCTTTCTAAAATTTAAAATATATTATTTTCTAGGAAATATAATTATATAAATGAGATATTTCCTAAAATAGATCATAAGTTTTATTCTAATGTTACAACTCACAACCAAACTAATGAATAGGTTTAATTATTCCATTACAACACATTTTATTCCTAGTAATAAAGATTATCATTCCTATTATAATCCATATTCAGTATATCAAACGTACCCTTAACGTTTCTTAAAGAGATAATGCTATTTGAACTTACAATTTTAAATGATCTACTGCATATAAAGTAACTTTTTCATTTTCCCCCCTTCATTGTCATTGTCATTCTTTTTCTTTTGTTAACTTTATATATTATTATTATTATTTAAATTGGCACGGTTTGAGCTTCTTCTTCTTTTTGCGGATTTTTATATTTTGTTCATTTTTTTTTTTTTTTTTTTTGGAGAGAGAGGATTAATCTTTTTAATAATACATGTTAATATTTTGGGTGTAATTTACAACCTCCTACATTGGGGTCTTCTTTCCCGATTTTTTTTCTTTGATTTTTTTCCTTATTTATTGGTTTTAATTTGGGGTTTAATTAATAGATTTTATAGAACTCTTTTTTTTTTTTTTTTTTATGAATCAAATAACTAACATAATTGGTTAATTCAATTGCCCAAATTGATTAATTATTCAAGTTACATTCAAATAACATGCAAGCACAAACATATCACCAAACTAAACTAAAATGCGTGAGAAAATAAATTTAACACGATTATTTGTTAACTATTGGGGAAAACCTCTTACAAGACAAAAACCTTACTAGGTGATTTTTAAGTCACTACTCCTAATAATCACTAATCAAGAATCAAGTGGTTACAAGTGGATGGAAGATGTACCACCGGATATCACTCTTGTTTTGTAAGTTGATTTTACTAGTTTAATCTTGAATATGATAAAAAAACAAATAGCAATCCCAACAACAAAAATTAGTAATTTGTTAATCTTAAATTTCATAATTATTATTATTATTTTTTTAGAGGGAGAGTTTAAAGTGTAAACACTAAAAGACAATAAAGTACAAGATAGTGGAAGTAGGGCGTGGAACAGTGATGAGCATAGTTTTCAGAACCGGACCGGACCAGGACGTCGGACCGTGAAAACCAAAAACTGGGATGAAAACCAGTTTTTTAAGCATAAAGAACCGAATTTTTTTTTTAATTCTATGAACCGCTAAAACCGGGGTTGGATCGCACGAACCGGTGAGAACTGCGTAGTCCAACCCCTTAGCAATTTAAAAAAAAAAAAAAAAACTTAACACAATTTTATTCTACTTAATTAAATTATCCATCTCTTACAAGAAATAAAAAAAATTATAATTAAAATACTTCAAAAATATTCAACTTTACTTCAAAAATTAATCATAAATTTTAATGTTTTCATGGTTATTATTTTATTTTATTAACTTTCTTATTTAATTATTAAATATATGCTTGAAAATCATTAAATTTCACTCGGATATATAGATATATTGTCAATTTTGCTAGTTTTATAAATTTAATATCTATATTTAGGCTTTAATTAATTATTAAATTAATTATGACGTCATCACGGTTTGATCCCAGTTCGACCTCGGTTCGACCTCAAAAACCTTGAACTTCTCCCTTTTACAGTTCAATGAACGGTCCGGGTCCGAAAACCTTGGTGATGAGTGAAGACAATTTTTTTATTTATCTTTTTAATAATTGTGTTATTGTGTTGAATTCTTAATAGAGTAATGTAAAAGACACAACAAAAATTTTCCTTAATGGATTACAAAGACCAATAACTTGTGAAAGTTGAGTTGAATTGTTGAATAAGTAGGAAAGACTTGACTCATTAGGAGGATAACGCGTGTCATCATCTTGATGGGTCTAATACAACTTAACATTAGACCAAACCTTATCCAAGAAGGAAGGTTCAACGAATCTTCATCCGTGAATGTTGTTGAATGAGAATGAGTAACAAAGTTCCTAACAACTTTATAAGGCACGCGAAGCTAAAACTTTTTCACAAGGGAGACTCTTTCTTCACATATTCCTTTATATGCTTTGCTTCTTTTAGCAGGGATAAGTAATTGAAGGCCGTCAAACACGTTTCTATGATTGAACTATTTCTTCTACATGACTGCATAAGGGTTGATTCTATACCTTAGACCCAAAGAAGAGAGGAAAATATCAAAAGAAGAAGAAAATGAAAGAATTGACTCAAAAGTAATGGGCCAGGAGAGGACTTGTAACACAAACATGTCCGCTAATTCTGAGCTAAATCTTTTTTTTTTCCCCTCTTAACTTGCCCAATCAATATTAGCAGACTATTTCACCTAAACATTATACTGATACAGATAGACTCTTCTTTTAGAAGCCATAACTGTGAGAGTATAAATCATGTAGACTAGTGGTGTGAATCTGGATTAGCATCCAATTTGAAAGTTAATAATAATATCAAATACTTAAAATATATCATTCAAAATTCAAAATAACATCAAAGGACTTAATAAATATTAAGTCCATAATGTAGTATTATTTATCTAGAAATAAGTTCTTTAGTGTTTATAAAGTTTCAACTTACAATTAAATTACTTATATGTTTTTGTAATTACTCACTTTTTTTTTAAGGTTTAAAATATAAGTTAGATATAAAAGATATTTGACAAACCTAAAATAAATTAATATTTATTTGTTATTCAGATTAAACAAATTGCTAATAAATGAGTCATTTTGGATTAACATGAACAAATTAGTGTGTCAATTATATCAATTATGGTTCACGTTAATTGACTAGCTTATAACACATTTCTTATCATATTTCTTTCAAATTAATCCAATTTATAACAAGGCCAAACCTTTCGCTTAAGAACTCATGTCTTGTTAGTATCTTACTCGCAAGTCGTGCCTAACACTGACACCTCCAATTGTAGACTTTAGAGGGTATACATAGGATATCTTTTAACGACATTGGGATCCCACCACGTCGTCTTCAGAAAAATCAACATTGGGGTCCCATGACGTTGCCTGAAAACAAATAGGTAATATGTTGCAATTTCTAATTACAAATGAGCATATCCAACAGTAATTATTTGGTATTATTATTATTATTATTATTATTATTATTATTAATTTTTTTTGAGTGGTATTATTTGTTGCTTTATGTAGATTATATACTAATAAGTAATAACTAATAGTTAAAATTAGTTACAATAATCCTTAATTTGTAAATTGCCAGACTTGACGTATAAATGATAAAAACTATAAAGCTTACCAATTCTATACAAAAAGCTCGTATCACATATTATAAAATATTATGAATTATTTATTTTCACAACTAAAGTGAAAATATATCATTTATTTGGGATCATTTTAATTTAGGCCTTTGAAGTTTAAAATTTTTGATTTAGTCTATAATTATAGGAAAAAATTTAAAAAGAAAAAATAAAAAGAATAAAAACATATTAGACATTTTTTTTTCTTACGTGGTTAAAATTTATCTAATGTGAGGAAAAAATTAGTTTTTATAATAAAAAAGAAAAAAGAAAAAAAAAGAAAAAAGAAAAAAATGATGATTTTAAGGAGAAAAATAATATATATATAATTAAATGTACTAGACAGATTTTAAATTTTCCTAATCACTTTCCATTTTATGAGAAGGACGCGTAGTTTTAGCTAAAACTCATTAAGTTTATTTTAGGTTGTACTATTTAAACCCTCTAAGTTTGGGGTCATTAATAAATTTGTCTTTTGACTACGAAATTTAATTACAATTTATTCCAATGAGGGTCACAACACGGTTAATGTGTGTTGATGGCCATTTTGGAAGCCCAAGTGGAAAGGAGAAGCCCAATAATATGAACAGAAAAGAGTTGGCAAATAGATAGAAAACCCATTAAGCTCAAGTGGCGGGAATAAAGGATCACAGGCCTATGAGATAAACAAATGGGCCTCGGAGGGGGGGGGGGGTAAATGGGCTTAAAGGAGCTTGGAAAGAGAGAAAAAACAAACCATGGGCAATATATGATGTGGAAAAGTGAGAATGGGTCACGACAGGCTCAAAGTAATGAAAGCAAAGAAAGTAAGGGGTTGATGACAAGCCCATGAATCCCAAGGATAAGGGATAATGTAATTGGGTCGGGGAAACCCAAAGAACTTAGTTAAAGCTCATGGGAATGCAAAGTTAAGAAAAGGACCGAGGAAGCCCAAGGAAAGCAAATGGACCAAGGACGCCGAGGAGAAAACAAATGGGACACAGGAGCCTATCGGTGATGTAATAAAAGAACCAATGGTCCTATTGGGCCATTGGGAGAAGAATAAACAGCAGGCCCAAAGAGGCTCAGCAGGATTGAAGCAAATAATTTCGCAACAGGAATGATAAAATGGCATGGCAAGAGATGGTAGCAGGAAAAAGGGTGGGCTGAAGAAAAGTAAAGCCCACCGTCAAACAAGGCCCAGGCCTTAAATGGGCCAAGCCATAAAGGAAAGGGGAACCAGAAAATAGTCAAAAACGGACGGACAGATGCGTGCAGGCCAACCATGACAAACGCGTGTGAGCGAGAGGCGATTTTGGACATACATGGAAGAGAGGCACGCGCAAGGCCTAGACCTCACCGGCCTATACCCAGCCAAAACAGGAAACAGTGAGGTCATGGGTCACGGGTAAGAGGGCATGGTTTGGCGGTGGGGAGAGGGGAAAAACCTATTTTGAGGTTCCTATTTGGACTCTTTTGGGAGAAATGTCCTACTAGGATGACATATCACCCAAAAGAAACAAAACCGAGTTGGGATCATTAGGTGCATGCCATTAGGGATAGGGAGAGGGAGAGAGAAGGCACCCACACCATAGTAGGAAAAGGTGCCACGGGAGACAGACAAACAAACAAAATAATTTTCTTTTGTCTAACGATGGGGAATGGCACACAAAACGGACCAGTAGTGGTCGGCAAATACACCTATATCGGACAAAAGTGATTAAGGGTTAAAATAGTAAAATCCGGTCACGGCGGGCACTATAAAGAGGCCCTTGCCATTTACAGGAGGAGGACGACACAAGCACCACAATATTAAGAATTTGAAAACTAAGAAATAAAAAACAAGTATTAAGAAAAAGAAGTAGAAAGAAAAAAAAGATAAGAAAGGGGAATATTAGAAGAGAAAGAAAGAAAAATATAGAGAGTTAAAGCGGCAGGCATGCACCAATAGGTTGATTCCCTCTCTCCCTCTCAAAGTTTTGCTCTCTGACGAAAACAAAGAGTTCTCTTGTGCATCAACCATTCAAGTCCACTTCCCTCAAAGTGATTAATTTCCACGGCTAGATCTCCCTAGGAGATTATTCACTTTGAGAAGAGGCGTTCTTCCCTCTTTGGTTTTGGTCTGCTGGATCGATTTAATCAGATTTATTTCCTTTTTTAATTAACCCATATACTACCCACTTGTTTCCCTTACTTTCCTTATAAAAATAATTGTTGTTAAACTGTGATTATCTTTTCTTAAGTAGGGGTTATCTATTTACTTTAATAAAGAAGTCAAAGTACTTTCTTTTATCTTATTATTATCATATCATCGCCATGACCCATCTCAAAAACAGTTTTTTTGCCCGTCGTAAGTGTGCTTCTGACAGACGAGGCATAGTTTGCATATAAGTCAGACCAAATTGAGTTGCAGTTAGATCGGTTTCAACTCTCTTATTCAGAATATTTGGGCCTAGTATCGCAGGAGGCAACCCAGCCCGATTTAACAACAAAGGCCCACTACAATGTGTCATTCCCAACAACATCTATTAAAATCTACATTTAATTAATCCACCCCAAAAATGATGTTGCTTTAGACCAATAATAGAAACGAAACCAAAAAAAAAATTAAGCGCGCTAATAGTGAAATGTGATGGATCATAATGGAATGGACACATTGACATTGGTATAATAAGAATTAATATTCTTCTCAAAAAAAAAAAAATAATATTGAATACATTTTAGTCTTCATATAAAATTAGCTATTGGATGGAAGAGACAATACAAGTACATAATTAGGGAGAAAAAATTATAAAATTGAGTTTCTAAATACTATGATGAATTAAATCATTTAATTGTATTTTTAAAACAACTGCTCCCTGATTCATAAATTCCCAAAAAAAAAAAAAAAAATGATGCCCGTATGTACAACTCGTTTTTCTACCTAATGTCAATTTGGTCCAAGACTTTTCAAAACTAACCAATTTGGTCCCTAAAACCAATTTAGACCATAAAACAATTGATAGAAAATAGCTAATTATTTAGGGACTAAGTTGGCTTTAGAGACCAAATTGGCTAGTTTTGAAAAGTCTTGAATCTGGTTAGTATTAGCCCAAATCTCAAGATATGTTTGTAGAATTTACTCTAATAATAATAATAATAATAATAATAATAATAATAATAGAATTAGCTATTAAAAAAAAAAAAAAAAAACCCTTGAGGAACTAAACGGGTTTGGGGCCTCTTGGCAGGTCAACCCATCAAATGGAGGGTCAGGTATGGATCCCTAGTTCAGACCCTCCTTTGCTACACGACATATTGCTTCTTCATGCTGAGTGTCATCTAGATGTATATTAGAAAATTTTAATAATCCCTTTCTCTCTATTAATAATTTTAATTATTAATCTAGTATTAATTTAACAAATAAAGTCTCTTGTTATAGAGTAAAAAATATGAAATTCCAATTCTATTTACATCAAAGAAACTAATTAGAGTCTTGCCATATAATAAAGAATAATTATCATAAAACCGACACGATAGATTGCAACTTTTATTGCAATGATGGGAATTGGCATAATATTCATTTATTATGTTACCAATGTTTACTAATCATATTTATTATCCATTAATTTTTGCAATGTAATAAATGAGTGATATTATAGACACATAAAAATACACAATTTTGTGCACAACTTGTTACATGCCAAGTCGTGAGTGGTAGAAGCATGTCCCCACATAACCCATTATCACACTTCCACCATTCATAACTCACTACATAGCAAGTTGTGGCACAAAGTTATATCTTTTTATGTGTCCCTAGCATTAAGCAGGGACGGAGTCGGGACGTGGAGTTAGGGGAGGCGACTCTGCTTTGCTAGGCGTGTGCGGTGGATTCAGTCTTTGAGTCTACTATTTTACTACTAAGGATTTTTGTTTAAAATTTTTTAAATGACCAAGTTGCTTGTTTTGGGTAAAATAGATTGATTGAGTTTAACTTTTTTAGTTTTATTATTGGTGATTTTTGTTATTGGGCTAATTTTTTTGGGCTTGTATATTTTGTTTTAGATTTAATCTATTAATTTTTTATGTCCTTTAAAATGTAAAAAATGCTAAAACTGCAAAATTTTTACAAATTGCTAATGTGGTGAGTAAATATTGATAAGTAAAAAGTGATGCAAGTGTACGAACCAATAAGAATTTGCTACCTCAATAGTTTGTATAAACATTGGAAAAATGTTTGTAACTATAACATTACTTTCAAAAGAATTGATGACATTATTAAGGTGGCAAAGTTTAATTTTATTGAACAAAATTGCTAAAGTTAATACCTATTAATATAGTAATATTTTTTTAAAAAAATTTAGGAGGGGCCATTGCCTCGCCTAGTCCAATAACAGCTCCATCAATGGCATTAAGTGTGTTTGGTCAAAATTAAAAAAATCAACTTATTTTACCATTCAACTTATCTTTGCTACTATTTATAGGCCCCACTGCACTTTTTTGGTACTATTCGTGGATCTCACCGTATCTTATTTCGCTTAACTTTTACCTTTATCTATATTACTTTCAGCAAAAACTTTTCGGTTTTAGCAAAATAAACGAATCTCAAACAGATCCTAAATTTGTAATAGTTTTCGCATTTGGTTCGGCTTTTTTGGGGCCAAAAGCACAATTCGAAAACCAAGGGTCCATTTGGATATCTTTGAAAACTAAAAACTGAAAAATACAGTAGCAAAATAATTTTTAAATGTGTAAATAGTACCGTGAAACCCATTTTTAATGAAAAGTTGCTGAAAAATAAAATTTGTGGGTCTATAAATAATGCCCACCATGCACTCATTTCTTGAAAAAGTAAAATATTTATTTCGAGAAAAAAAAAAACCAGCTAAAATGCAAACGCGTCGCCTGGAAAGCGCGGATTGAGCTTATTGTTCTCAAAATCAAAACTGAAATCAAAAAAAAAGTGAACACGTGAAAGCAAAATAATTTTTAATGTGTAAATAGTATCGTGGGACCCATTTTTAATATTTTTTAATACGTGAACGATGATCAAAGACAATACGTGAACAGTATATTTATTCCCCCCCCCCCAAAAAAACAGTCAACAAATGCGGGCCAAAAAAAAAAAAAAAAACTTGAATGAAGAAAAAGCAAACGTAGAACGCGGGGGCCAAACACCCTCCAAATATTTTGCGTTTGGTAAAAATTTTAGATGCTGCGTTTTCAGCCCCAAAACGTGGAAACCAACGTTTATGCACTAGTACGAAAACATGATTCAAATACTGTTGGAAACTTCTCTCATATCCTATAATATCCTTACAATTTTTTCAAAAACCCAAATTTACCCTTTTGCCTAACCACAAAAGACAACCCATTCTCAGAAAATCACCGTGTTGCTGGACTCACCTTGCCATTACATTTTTCTTCTGCATTTTTGTCCAGTATATTTTTCTTCACAAAGCAAATTCAAGTGAGCTTGTGAGACCCACTGATACTAGTGGTGACGAGTTGTTGATGAGGAACTGAGAGTGAGTGAGAACCAGAGAGAAGCTTTACTAGTTTGGGTTAGACGAAACAAATGAGAAAACATAAAGAAAGAAAAGACAAAAATGAAGATGGAAGATAAAGGAGAAGAAGGTGAAAAGCAAAGGAGGGGAGTAATAGGAAGATACATACGTGTTTGGAGGAGAAATTTAGGAAAAAAAAAAAAAAAATTGTAGAAGGTGTTAAACTTTTACTTTATTATGGCTGAGAAAATAAAGTGTATGGGAAAAAAATAAAATAAAGAATTAAAAAAATTAAAAAAAAAAAAAAAAGGTTTTGGGTTAGGTTAGAGCATTTACATCTAGTATCTTTAGACTATTCTAGTTTACCATCTCAAAAGTTACTTTATCTATTATACTATACTATTTTACAATATATCCAACATCCCAACTTTTATTTTACAATACAACAAATTAAAATAAATGTCCCAAATTTAGCATTTAGCACACAAAGAAGACAGAAAAACAAGCTACAATAGATGTCTCAAATGCCAAAAAGTTTTAGGGTCTGTTTGGTTGGGAGGATGGAAAAGTGGGAGGATAAAAAAGATTTTATTTTCCCTCATTTGTATTTGGTTGGGAAGGTGAAAAAGTGGAGGGATTGAAAACTTTTTTATTTGATTGAGAAGAAAAATAAGAAAATAGAAAATTTAATTTATATAAATTCTTATAAATTGTCTCATATGCCCTTATTAAAAAAATTATTTAGTTAAAAAAAAAACCAAGTTTATTAAAACAAAAATTAGGAAAAAAAAAACCTCAGTACTAACCAAAACAACCAATCATACCCAATAAATAAAAAAGAGCCAAATAACCTAAAAAAAAAAAAATTCATACCCAAGTTAGAAGAAAAAAAAAACGAATTGGAGATTTAAAAAAAAAAAAAAAAAAAAAAAAAAAAGCAGCGCAGTTAGAAATAAAGGCTCACCAATGTCCAGTTGGAAATTTTTTAAATAAAAAAAAGTAGGAAACAAAGGGTAGCAGCACGTAGTCACGTCTACAATGGGTTAGAAAAAAAAAAAAAAAAAAAAAAAAAAAAAAAGGAAACAATGGGCAGTAGCACGGACACAGTAGCTTTGACGCGGGCATTTTTGACCGTTTGCATAATTTTTTCTTTTATTTTCTTCAGAGAGATTGTATTTTGATGAGCTCAACTAAACACTTCTCCCAACCACTTTCTTTCCATTTTTTTTTTTAATCCTCTTTATTTGACCTTCAACCAACACACCTTTAGTATTTGTGATGTATTATTATGATTATTTTAAAAATTATTATTATTATTATTATTAACAAGTGAAACAAATAAGTACGAAGGAAATTATCTTTATATATATATATATATATATTTTGTTCCTTTTGAGAATTTACACCTCAAACCTCAATTTGATAAGTTTTAACCAAATACTTGCTTTTTTTTAAATGCACTTTTTAACCACTTTTACTAAATGTTCTACTTTTTTTTAAAATGCCACTTCTTTAAAAAGTCAAGTTATAAAAAGCTGAATTAAACACACCCTTAAATTTTTCATATTTATCCAAACTAAAGCAGTCAAAAGAAAAATAATAGATATAGAAAATTACTTACTACTTTTCTAAATGAACTCATGTGAGCAGGGACGGAGTCACTAATGAACTAGGGCAACGCCCCCCTAATTTTTTTTAAAATTTTTATATATGTGTACTAATTTTAATAATTTTATTTTATAAAATTATATTTTACTTCCCATAAATAATATTATTGATTCTTTTAAGAGTAATATAGGCTCACAAACTTTTTTATAAATTGTTTTAGAAGCAAATTCTTATTGGTTCGCATATGAGCCCACCGCTTACATCATTTTTTACCTACTAATAACCACTTATTACCTCAACGATTTATAAAAAAATTAGTAACTCTAGTATTTTCTTCATTTTAGTGACCATGAAAAAAATTTATAGATCTAAAATTAAATAAAAAAAATTAGTTCAACAACAAAAATTAACAATAGTGATACTAAAAAAAATTAAGTCTAATCAACCAATTTTATCTAAAATAAACAACCATACCCTTTAAAAAAAAATTCTAAACAAAAATAATTTTGTTCTTACCCACACAAAAAAAAAAAAAAAAAAAAAAATCCAACCATTAAGTAATAGCAAAGCCGGAAGTTGAAACCACCACAAAATGACCAACCCGCTCTCCTAACTCAAAGTTCCGGCTCCATCTCTACACGTGAGGACACATCTTCACTATTCACATACAACTCATCACATGATAAATTATGATATAAAATTGTATACTTTTATGTGTCCCTAGTATTATTCATCATAAATTTGTAATAGTTTTAAATTTTTAATACTTTTCCAAACTAAAGAATCAAAAGCATAATAAATTAAGGGAAATAGATATAGAAAACTACTTACTACTTTTCTCCGGGGCCAGGCCTATAAATATATACCTCATCGACAACCCTCATAGTCATAAATGAACACTCGGCCAATTTCCAAGACTCTCCCACTCTTTTCACTTGTACTTTCTAGCATGAGGACTTTTCATAAGCAATTTCACAAGCTACTTCTTGCTTCCCTGGTTTGGATTCATTATGTAATCTTGATTGCTACCCTCTTCAAACAGGTGGTACTAAGTTTCTTTCTATTTCATTCATTCTCCAAGCAGCATTATGAGCATGACATGCCTGAAATCAGTGAAGAGTTAAGCATAAACCTCTGCAAGCGCAAGCCGGGGACTAGTGAAGAAGTAGAATGTGCAGTGTGTCTGTGCAAGATTGGGGAGGGAGAAGAGATTAGACAGCTGAGATGTAATCATCTTTTTCATAGAGTTTGCTTAGATAGATGGCTTGGATACAGGCGTTTAACTTGTCCCCTTTGTCGTGGTTCTCTACTTCCATGTACAACCATTGCTGAGCCTGGGGTTAGGGTCGAAGTGTTGCATTTTAAATATGCTTCTTTAACTTCGGGTGACCGAGAGACATGGTGGCTACGTTGAATCATATGAAATAGCAAAATATGATGACAACTTATTCCTTGTAATACTCCTCACCCCTGTAATAAATGTGCCAAATGCTAAAATAAATAAATAAAAAGTCAGTTTTTATTAATTCTCTCTCCTCTCTATTGACTCTCCCTCTCTCTCCCCTTGTAGTCAAGTACAATGGCAGTCGTTCGTGGGTTTTCAATGGTGTGTTTGGCGGTGGGTTCAGTGGTTTTCAGTGGTGGGTTTGTTGGTCAGTGGCCAGGTGGTGGGTTCAGAGGTTTTGGGTTGATTTTTGCAGAATTGGTTTGATTTTGGTTTGTTTTGATTTTGTGGTTGATTTTTTGGGTTGTACTAGGTTGATTTTGTGGTTGCCAGGTTGATTTCGTGGGTTTGGTTGCTGGACTTTGTCAATAGTTGCTGAGAGACGAAGAGGAAGAGAAAAATAGAGAGGAGAAGAAAGAAAAAATTGAATATATAAATTAATAGCATATGAAAATAGAAGAATATCAGGCGCAGGGTGTATTATCAAATTTCATTAAAATAGTAAAAATAGGTTTTTGTGCATTAAAATAGCATTTTGATTATGTTTTTAAAAATCAAATTGGACCGGCCGGTTCAACTGGAAATCGATCACCACTTATGAGTAAAAATGAAAAATAATAAAAACCGGACTAACCGGGAATCGTCCGGTTAAACGTAGAAACCGGAAAACTGGCATGGCTGAATTTGTTTGGTAGAATACGCTGAAACTGATGAGTTTTTAGCAAAAAGACAAAAAAATTGCTTTTTTTTTTCTCAAATACACCATAAAAACTATAAGAATAATAATCCAAGAATGTAGGAATGCAAAAACTTCATGAAGAGAGAGAGGGAAAGATAGAATGAGGTAAAGAATTAAAAATTAAAATGTGATACTTGATTATTTTTTAGCTGTATCGTGGATTACTTGAGCAGCTTCAACTTATTGAAATTTTTATTTTGAAATTTGCAGCAGACTTGAGAAACATAAGACTCTGAGACTGAGAGATTGAGAGCCTTAAAGAGCCACCGTTAAAAAAAGAAAAAAATGATAGGGAAGGAGAAATGAGAGTTTGAAAAAGTGAGGGTAGATAGAGTATTAATGAGGGTGTTGCTTTTTTTCTTTTTCATTGTCTTTGTCCTCCACCACCGAGAGTCGTGTAGAACTTCCTTTTACAGGTATTGGACCGTGTGTGAGGCTATAAAAAGTGAGGGTACATATAGTATTAATGAGAGTGTTGCTTTTTTCTTTTTCAATGTCTTTGTTTCCAACTCAATGAGCCGTGTAGAACTTACTTTTACCGGTATTGGAACGTGTGTGAGGCTATGAGAATGCTAAAAGTATAAGTAAAAGTAATGGTCAAAAACTCTACTCCTGCAGAAAGAAACGTGTCGTACTGGTGAGATAGTAAAAATTAAAAAAAAAAAAAAAGAAGGTAATTCAATTTATTTTTTTAAGTAAGTATTAGTGGAGCTCGATCAAGTGGTTTACAAATCATTATTTATAAAAATTTGTGAAGTTAAGTAGATTTTTTTTAATACAAGATATGAAAATTCATATTAAAATTATTTTAAAATTTTAAATATTTTAATAATATTAATTATAATATCATTAGTTAAATCGAGTTCAACTCCAGTATGATTAAAAAATAAAAAATTAGTGTCTTTTTAAAGAAACCAATTTTTTGACCATACTAGTTTTTAAAACCAGAATCTTTTTTTTTTTTTTTTGCTAAATTAAAACCAGGATCTTGATACAACATCTAATGCTAGTGGTTTTATTATGTTGTTTATAATCAAACCCACATCACTCTCATTCCAAAGGTTAAAAGCCCGGTAAGAGTTTCTGAATATCGTCCAATTGTACTGTGTAATATTTTTTATAAGCTTATTTCAAAAGTTATTGCAAATAGACTTAAGAATATTTTACCCAGTATTATTTCGTAAACTCAAAGTGTTTTTCAATCTAGTAAGGCAATCTCTGACAACATTTTGATTGCCTTTGAGATCTTACATCATATGAAGAATTAGAAATCCAAGAAGTTGGGTTTTATGGCAATGAAGCTAGACATGAGTAAGGCGTATGATTGGGTAGAGTGTAGTTATTTGGTGAAGATTATGGAGAAATTGGGGTTTTGTGAAAAATGGCTATCTCTTGTTTATGAGTGTATCAGTATGGTGTCTTATTCAATTTTGGTAAATGGAGAGCCTAGGGGGGATATTAGGCCATCAAGGGGAATAAGGCTAGGAGACCCACTGTCTCCCTATCTCTTTTGTTGTGTTCAGAAAGCTTAAATAGAATCCTTAGGCGGGCAACTTCTAATGATAGTATAAGGGGTTTTTCTTTGTGCAAAAGAGGACCAAGAATCTCACATTTATTTTTTGCAAATGATAGTTTATTATTCTGGCTACTATGTCAGATTTATTAGCTGTACATGATATTTAGTCTTTGTATGAAGAAGCGTCAGGCCAAAAGCTCAACGGGATCTTATGCTTGGCAAAGCATCCTCAAATCGAGGAAGGTGATATCTTTGGGCATGAGATGGAAAATAGGTAATGGCAGGAGCATAGACATTGTTGAGGTCTAAAAAAGTCACAGCACCTAAGCCCAAAGAAATAAGTGCAAGGGACCACGGAAAAGAGAAGAAATGGTAAGCCCAAAAGGCTTGAAGCCCAAAAAACATAAAGAAGAAAAAAAGGCAAGCCTGGAAGTTTATGAGAAAAGAAGAAAGAAAAAGAAAAGAAATCCGGATCGGAAGATTGAAGAAGAAAGGCGAGTGGGATTCTCTAAACCGCCAAAAGGCTCGGGATCCTCGAGACATGTAATACTGTCAAGAAAGGATTAAGACAGCTCAAAAGAAAAGGCCAAAAAAAAAAAAAAAAAAGAAGAGAGAACACAAGAAAACAAAGGATGGGCACGTCTTTCTCAAGTATCAAATGACCCAGCAAGAAAAGAAGAAAAACACTTGGAGCAACTTCTCATGGCGCAAGTGGGTGGCACCTCGGGAAACCAGAATGAAGAAGTATAAAAAGGGGAGTAGTAGCGAAAGACTTTCAAACATGCAGAGTGGGATTTCGCCCATTTGAGAAAAAAGATAAAGAAAAATGATGGCCAAAAGCTAGACCATGAAGAATATGACCTCAGCATACTTTGAAATAGGTAGTCAGCCATGGACTTTCAAAGGAACAACACTAAAAGGAAGGAAAGAATGAAGAACAGGGAAACCGAACCTTCTGGGCGATGGGCACAACACAAGCTCCGGTACCCAGGGGGCAAAATAGGGGAATCAATAGTTCCCCTGGGACTCCAGAATAGCACTATAAAAAAAGGGGAAGCATTGCAAAGAGGAGGGGAAGATTGGACAAGAGAATCATTTGAGAAAGTTTTGTCGAGAAGAAAACTCAGAGAAATTAGTAAAATTACTTCTCGGTATCCTAGAAAAAGCTACTATAGCACATACTCGGATTAAAAAAGAATCAAACTTTGCAAATCTTAGAGGTTTGAATAACCATCTAAGACTGTAATTTTTGAGCTTGCTTGAACCTTGTATCATGTCTTAGTGAGCACACTGTAATCATAACAAAGAAAATTCAATGAAATATTCCCTATTGATTTGAGGATCCCTAACCATTACTTTGTGCTTTTTTTTACTGTTTGCTTTTGCTTTACTTTGCTGTTTTGATTGTTGTTCAATACAAATATCCTTATTTGTTAATTTATATGTATTGTAGGAAGCATGCCCTGTGTACCACTTGATTCTTAAATGACCCTTTAGTTACGGTGAATCAAAACCCAGTCCACCAAACTACAACCACTCGGCCCAGGATCCTTGGGCCCGAGTGCTAAAAAAAAGCACTCTCACGGACATATATAAGGATAACTGGTTGCCAGGGAAGGGATCAGCAAAAATTGTCTTGCCACGAAGGCCAGAGTTGGATGGTGCCCAGGTTGCTGCTCTCATTAACTCGTCTATACATTCGTGGGATAAGAACATGGTTGACCAAAATTTCTTACTTTTTGAGGCAAACCGGATCAAAGCCATTCCCATGTGTTGGATGGATCAATGCAATAGACTTACTTGGCCCGATAGTCTAGACGAGAATTATTCAGTCAAGGCTGGTTATCAAAAATTATGTGAGGAAGCGGATGCTAGTAATGCCTCAAGTTCAAACCCAATGCAATGAAGTCTTTTGGAAAAAGGTTTGGAAGCTTCAGGTGCCTAATAAAATAAAAAATTTTCTATGGTGTGCTTGTTCAAATGCTTTGCCAACAAAGGAGAATCTGAAGAAACGAAAAATCATAGACGATGCACATTGCAACACTTGCCTAACGGAGTAAGAATCCATACTCCACATGTTATAAGAGTGCGAGAAGCTTAGTCACGTGTGGGACCTTGTTTCATTTGGTCCGAACAGAGCATCCCGATATTCGTGACATGCAAGACTTGATAAATATGCTTGGACAACAGGTGCAAAGGTTGTAGTTGTTCGGAGTGGTGGCATGGTTCATATGGAGTCACAGGAATAGATTAAGATTAAACGAGAAGGGTTTGCCAAGTGAAAAAATTTTCAAAGCTGCAAAAATTTACCTCTCAAACTATCAAGCTAAATGTCCGACGTTTAGAATGAAGCAACCTAAGGAAAACACTAAATGGCAACCTCCAGTGGAAGGCATTTATAAGACGAACTATGATGGGGCTGTTTTCACCAAGTCAGGGGAAGTGGGGATTGGAGTTATTGTAAGAGATGCAAGGGGGGAGGTGATCACTGCTTTAGCTAAAAAAATATTATACCCGGGTTCAATGGAAGTGTTGGAGGCTTTAGCTGCACGAAAAGCAACAAAATTTGTTGTGGAGTTGGGATTATCTTCCTCAATACTAGAAGGCGACTACGAGGTGGTTTTACGGGCGTTGCGGGCTTCAGATTGGCACCATTCATCCATTGGTGAAATTGTAAATGACACAGTGTCTATGGTAGGTTCGCTTAGAACCTTTTCTTTCTCTCATACTAGGCAGCAGGACAATAATGCAGCTCATGCTTTGGCCAAGTGAGCAATTGTTTCTTTTCCTTTATTAGTCCGGATGGAGCATGTTCCACCAGGCGTTAGTCCATTTGTAATTTTTGATTTGTCATTTGATGAATAAGATTGCCCAGACGAGATTCTAAAAAATAAAAAAAAAAGTCAAGGCGTTATGTTTGGTTCCTTGAAAATGCATGGTTTTGAAGTCCGGATCAAATAAACGGTCAAAATCGAAAACCGATCACTAATCTGATTTTTTAAACCCACAAAACTCGAAATTTTATTTTTGCAGGAAACTGTTCAAACCGCTGCCAAACCGCCTGGTTGTCGGAATCGTGTATGGGTTTGCTAGTTTCTTTCCCTAATATTTTCTTATTTTTTATTTTTCTAAAAATGCAATGGTTGTCAAGGCTCAAAAGCCGAAATTACCTCTTTTTTGCCGGATCTATTTGTTTGGGGAGAGACTGACAAGATAGCTTGAAATAGATTAGAGACTTTTCCAGATCCGCTTATTTGGAGGGTGAATAAGTGAAGTAAGAGAGATTGAGGCTGGCACGGGTTTTGATCGTGAAATGAGGCGGATGTAGAAAAAGAGAGAGATGATTGAGAAGTGAGAGCCGAGAGGAAGTGAATAAGAGAGAGGGCGAGAGGGTCGGTGAGAGACAGAGGTAAAATGTACTAGTGTTAGTGGGGTTATTTTATTCTAAAACTTAAAAAACCATGTTGACTATTCAACAAAAAGGAAAGAACCATGTGGAATACTGTGGAATGTTCTTTTCTATTTATCATGAACAACTTTTAAATAAATTAGTTTATTAAAGCCTTTGAGATATTATCTATCTTGTACAAATTTGTTAAAAATTAATAAGAGAAATTCTACTTAGTCTTTACTTTTTATTATTTATATATTAAATCTTTTTAAACATTATATTATTTTAATCAATATTGCTAAATTTTGTACATTTAATTTATTTATTTTTATATTATTAATTATTAAAATAATTATTACATCAACATAGTTCAACCTTGGTTGAACTTGAGTTCGATTCCAAAAACCTTGAATTTCTCTTTTACGATTCAATGAACAGTTTGGGTTTGAATACCATATGAAAATGCCTTTTTTTTTTTTTAAAAAAAATTTCATTTTTTATTTTTAATTTTTTATGGGCCTGCCACCCAAAGACATGTTTGCTTGTATTTTTTGTTTGAAAGTTTCAAAAACAAGATCTATTGAAAAATGAAAAAAACAAATACAGAGCAATCTCATTATAAAAAAATAAGTTTATTTGCGATGAACAAAGACCATTGTTAATGTAATATTTTGACGACTAAAAGCTGTCATAACTAGTACGTTTGTCATAAAAAATACAACTTCGTATAAGGAAGTTGGATGACCAAATAACTTTTGCATCGAACTATGGTCATCTAAAACGGGGGTTTCCACTAGAATATGCACGGCCCAACCTTGAAAAATAGTGTTAGCCGAACTATCACGTATGGGTTCAAGCAAACCTTGTCTAAGTCTTCCGGGCCCTTGGTATCTCACCTCGTCGCTAGTAAGTCTGTGTGGCAGAAATTCGGGCAGCTAAACATCGAAGTAAGGAATCGAAAAGTACCCAAGACCGCATAGTATGCATATAAAATAAATTAATCTCACATCAAAAGTTTTGAATAGAAATTTTTACAAACATCTTATGTGCATTTCCAAAATCAATATTAATATAAAACAATGAACCATTGTGAAACCCAAACCACAATAGCAACAAACTAAAGGGAATGAGAGAAAACTAATTCAAATTAAGAAATATTATTAAGCTAAGAAGCATAGTAGTATTTTAATGAAAGATACTAAGTGATAATCTTTAGTGTTATAAAACAAAAATGAAAGAAAGGAATGAATCTTTGGTAAAGAAATCAAGGAAAGAAAAATAAAATTAATAAATCTGATGTAAAAATTTCCTTAATGCCAAAGCCAAGAGACCCATACCGCCATACACACAACCACAAGCATGCAATTTTCCATTCAATCACAATACATCCTTCCATATCCATTTTTCAAACCCAAGCAAAATCAAACTTTTCGCCATGTTTAAAAAAGCAAAAAAAAAAAAAAAAAAAAAAAAAAGAAAAGACATTAGAGGGAAAGAGAGAGAACTCGGCAACCAAGAGTGGTGGTGATGCGGGTGAGAAGCACCGCCAGCCACAGTGGTGCAGGTGCAAGCTGAAGCTTGATTGGGCTTGAGAGAGAGAGAGGCTTTAAAAGAGGAGAACGCCACAGCAAATAGCATCGAAGGTGGTGGTGTACAGGACTTGGTGGTTGCTGGTTGCAACCATGGAGATTCAGAGACGAAGAGAAAAGGGATTAAGCCATAAATTTTCCTGGTTGAAGAGAGAGAGAGAGAGAGAGAGAGAGAGAGAGAGAGAGAGAGAGAGAGAGAGAGAGAGTTATTTTTTAAAATTTGGTATATCGGAAGAGAAGAAGAGAAAGGTGAAAAAACGAAGAGAAAAAAAAAATTGACAAGTATCAATGACGTGTCAATTCAATGTAGCCATTAGATTATATCAAGGGCTGAAATTAGAGTTATTGCACCCCGTGAAATACCCTAAGTATTGCGCTGGATCTCAATCCATACCCAATTGGCCAATAGCAAAAAAACATGCAAAACATACATGAAAAATGTAAAAAAGTATAACTTGGTTTAAATGCAAAGAAGAATCAGTAAGGAGAGAAGACAAAGAATAAATTGCAAAACCTTTCGTATACGTTGCGTCGAGTGAGTTATTATTAGGAGTTCAAATTCTCTGACCCACAAAATATGCTCTACTATTCCATGTATCACTAATTAAAAAGCGGCATGCGCCAATGAAGTTACCGACACCTCCCACTTCCATTAATTTATCTCTTTCTCAAAGACTGCACCATCACCAAAGAAGCTATCACAAGAGGGAAAAAATTTTCTATACATACATGCATTTAGAAATTTGGTAATAATAATTTAAAAAAAAAAAACCATAAATAGTCCATATATGAAATAAATCAAAAACCCAGTATCCAAACAAATTTAGCTATGGGTTAATAACCTTCATGTGGACCCACAAACCCATCTCTCTAAGCTTATAACCACAATGAAAATACCACTACAGCACTAGCCTATCACTACTTCTACTAGTACTTATACACATCCCACCAGATTGTTTAGCACCAAACAACAAAACTCCCAAAGGGTCGCCATTTGATAAGACAGCTACTTGTTTACGAAATCAACGTTTGCTTCAAAGATGAAGTGCAACCACAGGTTGAAGTGGGTCTCAATCTTGACCTTATCTTTTTTGTTAGATTGACATCAAGATTTGTTGTGAAAAATCCCCAAAGAGAAGAAATTAAGAAATTGCCCACAGCAAAACCCAAAAAGTCAAGCAAGAAGAAATTACCCACAACTTAAAAAATTGGGATGTGATGGTGATTAAATGAGAATAGTGCTTCTTTGAGCAGTTGAGCTGTGGATAAAAAGCGAGCAAAAGGGAAGTCAATAGAGGGAAGGTTGGAGGTGGAAGGTGTCGGTGGCTTGAGGCATTAACGTTTGTTAGTTTGAGAAATAAAAAGAATAGATGCCTGTCATTTTTTAATTAGTGGTACATGTAGCGGAGCATATTTTGTGATACAGAAGATTTGGACTCATTATTAGTACACACTTGTTTTTTCACACACTTAGGTTGTAAACAATTCGAGTTCTATGAGTATTGAATGCTCAAGTTCAGCTTGAACTTGAACCAAGCCTTTAAATTATGTTTAAGTTTGTTAGATAGTTACAACGCTTAAGTTCGATATGGCTTGACTTGATTTATTAGTCAAGCTTGACCTCAAACTCAAGCTTCATATAAAGTTTTTGAGCTCAAGATCAAGCTTTTGAACTTGAGATCCAATATAAAAATATCATCAAAAACATATTAAGTATATTATTAAGTCTATTCGATTTAGACATGTGGCCTCAACTCTCAATTAATTAAATACTCAATATGATATAAGTTTATTTTTCAAGCACATATTGAGCTTATTACCAAACACATAGACCAACCTAAGTGCAACTTAAGCTCTATTGTTCATGAGCGTGTTCATAATTTTTTTTTTTGCTTGGGCCCATCTCGTTTATTAAACAAATCTAAAAAATTAAGGCTTAGGTTTGGCTCATTTATAAACAAAAAAAATATAAACAAGTTTTTTAACGAAATGATTTACTTCATTCATGAGAGATAATAGTACCCAAGATGTGTGATCTCTCAATTAGTTCTTACGTTTTTTTTTTTTTTTTGGGGAAATGTTTGTTCTAGAGAGATAAAAGAGAAAATTGTTTTCTCTACTTTTAATTGTATGTTCCTTTAATTGCCAAAGGCTGTTATTTTATTCAATCTTAGTAAATAAACTACTAATTACCTAATTGGGCTCGCCTTTTTGGTTGGGTTGTGACTTGAGATGAGGGCAAAATGGACAAATAAGTCTCTAACTTCAATGACCTTCAGGCATCCATCAACTCTTGACAAGCCCAAGGTTACCATTAATTATATAACAAATACTATCATGGAAATATAATTGCACTCTGAGCCTTATTAATAAATTATATCTCAAGACTCTAATATCATACGATTTGACACCTCCATGAAACATTCATAGCAAACAAAGTCATAATAAACTACCACTTTGTAAATCACTAATTTATTCCTTGAGTCTCTGGTGTAATCTGTTAGTTATTTATATATTTTATGAAACATAATTTCATCAAATATAAACTTCAAGTAACTCTTTACTAAAGCGGTTGAGCCCAAAGACCTTCAATAATTAGCTCTTGTCAAATCGTGAGCTATGTCATTCCACCTCAAAATCAATTAGTGATGAGAAAGACACACTCAAATCTTTTATGAACTTTTGACATCACACTACGCGGGCCTGTTTTTAGAGTGGTTGTAGAGAGTCAAATTGTGGTCCCCTAACAATTCCTAATAAACTTATTTCAAGTGAATATTTTGTGTTTATATAGAAAGAGATCATGGATTTCATCTTGAGAATATGTGTTCTCTCAACACATCGAGTGGTTACTCGACATTGAGATTTTGACGGTTTAGATACTCCCGATATATCAAAACAATCTACATTTTATGATTGGGTTCACAATCTTCTCATAATTTAGAGTTTATAAAAATAGAAGTCATGAGATTTATTATTCATGTGGTAGTTATTAATTGAATAATTAATCTCACAACGGCCTAGTTCAATATGTCTTACACACCAACATATCGATTAGAATTTTCCACTTCCATGATCAAGACAGACCATCTTAGTTGACATGTTACACTTTTTTCAAATGAAACACCCAATTTTATCACCCATTACGAACTAGGTTTTTTAGCTTATAAAAAACTTGTGATTTATATTTTTTGTAACTAAATCACATACAATACATCTTAAGGAATATATAATAATGTATGATTAGTTCATATACAAATAATCTCATTTATTAAACAATTTAATTATTTAAAATATAACAATAAATTGGATTTTAGGGCACAAACTCTAACAATTATGTTGTTCGAAGTATTAGAAGCAAAGAAAAGGCACATCAACCATAATTGGAATATTCTTCGGATTATTTGTTCTAACAGGTACAAAGGTGCTACCAACAATATTGTTTTTATTCAATAATTCAACTAATATTTGTGACAACAATAAACAACATATAACTTGATCTTCAGATTATATCATCACCTTTTACTAACATCCATTTTGAATGAATTCTTAACATAGCATATATTTTGTTTTCCTCCCTGAATGAGTTGTTATTTCTTTGCCTCTGGTTAGACATTTAAAGTATTATAAAACATATTTGAATATTATTCTGAAACATTATTCAAATTTTCCTAGTCATCTCCTGTTTTATGATTTTACTTTTTTGGACCCAAATTTTAAGCTGATATGCGTGCTTCAATCTCTGTTTTTAAAGCAGGGATGTAGAATTTTTAATTAAATAAATATGAAATTGTAATATATGTCCTGCTTTTATTTGAACAAGGTCGATTTACTAAAGAGTCGGATCCGATGACACTTTCAATTATAAGACAGAGCATGACTTGGATGCAGCTCTAAAAAGGTCAGTGGACAATACGCATATAAATTATTTAAAGGCGCAATTGCACTTTTAGTCCCTACATTTTGAAGTTTTTCCATTTTAGTCCCTACATTTTATTTTTTCCATTTTTAGTCCCTAAAACCAATTTACGCTTTCCGTTTTAGTCCTTTCCGTCAGTCAACCAACGGAAATAGGTGAGGTGGCAGGCGAAACAATTAAAATATTATAAAAATGCTACATCACCCCGACAAATCAGCATATATATTTTAAAAATTAATTTATTAATTTTAATTAAATAAAAAAATAAAAACATAATTAAAAATAATAAAATCAAACCTAAACCAGAAAATCAAATCCAAGAACACAAATTCAGAATTAAAAACAATGAAATCAAATGCCTATGAACACAAGAACACAAACCCAAAAAATCAAACCCAAGAACATGAAATTTATACCCACCAACAAAGAACCCACAACCACCAAAACAACGCCACACACCGTCGAAACTTCAAAACCAACCTAAGAACCACAACCTATTCTCGACCCACAACCCATTCAAACCCAAGCCTCAAAATCGATTCAACCCACGGCGGCAAACTCCAGCGATCAAAAGCCATAACCCACAACAAGTGAACCCCGGTGAGCAAAAGCCACAATCGACAACAAAAAACCCAAGCGAGTAAAAGGTCGTCTTCAAACTCTGTCATCGCCGTCATCACCTTCAAGCGTAGTTTGGTCTTTGTCAAGACACTGATTGGTGTGTATTTGGCGTTTTTGGTTACTCATGTCGGAGATGTCAATCCCACATAGTGGACATCGAACCAAATCATCTTCTAGTTGAGAATCGGAACACAAATTGAGCAACAAATCGAGCTCCTCACCCATCTCATTCTCGGAGCCGCCGACGACATTGTCCACACGGAGTTCAATAACCTAGACTCTATCGAATTGCAGAGGTAACCGCCATCGATTTTCGTCAATCCCTTCTTCTCATCTCGTGACCGTAGAATCGTGCAATCGACGATCTTTGGACCGAATCGAATCCAAGTGCTGTTACATTGTTGAGCCAAGCAAATCGGAGGATTCAAAATCATGGAGTTGAGATTTCGAGATTGAGTGGTGTGGGTGTGGAGTTGGGATTTGATTTTTGGGTTTAGGTTTGATTTACGAGATTGAGTGGTTGTGGGTGTGGAGTTGGGATTTGATTTTCTGGGTTTAGGTTTGATTTTATTATTTTTAATTATGTTTTTATTTTTTTATTTAATTAAAATTAATAAATTAATTTTTAAAATATATATGCTGATTTGTCAGGGTGATGTGGCATTTTTTATAATATTTTAATTGTTCCGGCTGCCACCTCACCTATTTCCGTTGGTTGACCTGACGGAAAGGACTAAAACGAAAGCGTAAATTGGTTTTAGGGACTAAAAATGGAAAAAATAAAATGTAGGGACTAAAATGGAAAAACTTCAAAATGTAGGGACTAAAAGTGCAATTGCGCCTTATTTAAAAGAAATCAATGAGACAATATCAAATTTCGCTTTTTCCAATGGTAATTGCACTGTTCACTAATATACTCAAGGTGACAGCAAATTGCATAACACTAAAGAGTAAAATCTAGCAAAAACTAATATTTGATAAATTTCACAATAACAATATCAAGGCCTTTGATAAATTTCACAATAACAATATCAAGGCCTAATTGAATTGTTACTTGCAAGAAAAAGTTCTATAAAAACTGAGAGGCATTTTTTTTTTTTTTTGGGGGGGGGTGTGCTTTCCTAAAGGCATTAACATAATACTTTGATAATGTTGGAGGAAAAAGCTTGATGTAGTGCTCCTTACACATGAGACTCCATGGGCGCATTGCCGTAGTTGGAATGATCTCACAGTACAATCATGATCAACCTGAAGGCATAAGAAATTTATTATCTGTCGTATATAAGAGGATTCATAGAGAAAGATTTATAGTGTATGATTCCTATCACCTCTTATGGCCTATTTGGATGCTTAAAAAAGGAGGGGGAGTAGAGTAGAGGGAAGGAAAGTAATTCAATTATCTTGTTCGGAAGTTTTTTAAGGAAGGCCCTTTTTTATTGTTTTTTTTTTCTTTGGTGGTGTCCTTTGACTCAATCTGAACAGCTCTGAAGCTCGTCTTGTTGTTCTTGTTGCTCACAAAAGAAGCATCAGTTCGCTTAGGTCATCTGATGTTTCAGGCCCTGCCATGTATTTAAAGGAAGTGAGATATATTATTCATTTTATTAAAAGACGGATTTGTTGGCCTTCTAGAGATGAAACTGTCACTTCTCTTGGATAAGGTAGAAATAGATGACTGACCGTGGGATAACGGAACCCCGATCCTATCTCCGCTTCATAGAAACAGGATTGGGGGGGGAGGGGGCTATTGTGGGTGTGTTAGGCCTGAGCGACCATGTCTACCCACTTAATCAAAACCCAACATAAAGCCCAAGGCCCATTAAACGAATTAAACACGGTACGCAGATAGATAATTAGGCCTAGGCCTTGTTACGATGGGCCCAACCTTGAGGTCAGGACCTTGGCCAAGGAGATAACAACTAGGGAGGTTTTGAATGGTCGGCTAAATCATGACTGATAATGCCATAGTTAGGGTGAGACATGAATCTAGTGAGGTCGGTAGCCAAGGATTGGTAGTGCTATTGGGAATCCACTCTCGAACGCTATTTGGTGTCTAGAACAAGTTCCAAGGGAATCCTCTAAAGTCGTGAGGATCCCTTGGGATTCTAATGAATGTAGGAACATGTGTGAAGTGGGGTAATAATGATGATCATCCCATTAACAAGAGACTATAATCTATAGGATTTATTAGACAATGCTCAAGGTGCTGTAAGTCAGAATACAAGAAAAAGGAAGCTACAGGTTCAGGAATTCGAAACATGCCAGGTTCGACTGATCGAGAGAATAGGTTCGATCGAAAGACAGGTTCGCAAAATTTAATTAAAGCCTATCAGCTTGTTAAGTTCATTAAGTGATTAGGATTTCAAATCTATTTCACATAGTATTTAAAGGAAACCCTAAGACACATTTTGTAATGACTTTGGAGGTGCTCTTTTGAGATCTAAAAGGTACCATGCCTTCTCCTTTCAAAGTCACTACTGGAAATTATTCTTATACCATTAGAATCGGTAGATCTGAAGTTGCTAAAACAAAATTATACATAACTAATGATTTAAACATTGAAGGGTGGTCTTGGAGTCACAAACTAGAGAGTTTGTGTTGCTAAACCTTTTAATGGGATCTCAAAGTCACAGACGAGGAGTTTATGTTCAGCAAATCCAAGATAGAAGAGTCCGTGAAGTCGAAATTGCATATGGTCGTGTTAATAAGTTTTACATGAGGTAGCTTTAGATTTAGGGTTTAAATATATTGTAATCTTCCATTCTATCATAATGGATTTGTTTACCTTGAGGATAACTATATTAAACTCTCCTCAAGTTTTTACCTTAAAACGTTCGGTTTTATTGGTTTTTCTAGGTCATCATATTATTGTCTTTTTTAACACTAGGTAATATGATTGCATGAGTTTAACTTAGATTTGAATAATTAACCTAAGTAACTACCACTGGGCCTTGCGCCTAAGTGGTACCCGGGCCTTGTAGCCTTGTTAAGCTCGGGGGTTCGATCCCCCTTAAAAACAAATTACCCAAAAAAAAAAAAAAAAAAAAAAAAAAAAAAAACTAAGTAACTACTTAGCTAATTCATTAGGTTAAACTAATCTATTTTTCAAGGGGTCTAAACAAACAAACGCATTCCACCAAACAATTAGGACCTACAACTCCATATATAATTGTAGCAATTGCAGTGTATTTTGAAATTCTGAATTTGGATGTACAAAAAGGCACCCCAATTTAAAGGAATAGCCCTTTTATTTATAAACATAAAAATATAATTAATCGCAAACCTTAAATCAACTCTCCAATTAAATGTTCAAAGCTGCTATGAATATCTCAATTTAGTCTTAAAAACCTTTAATTTGACATCCAAACATTCAATTTATCAAAAGTCCCAAATTTGGTTTAATTTCGTACTTTAACCATTTCTATTCTTTGATTACTCTCAAACTAAAAACACACACACATTGATTTTATTGGATTTTACATTTTCAATTTATTTTTATTGTAATATTTATGTCCACAAACTAAACATACAAACTATTTTGGGAAAAATACCCATACACCTCCTAAACTTTCAACTACTGGCCAAAAGACTCCCTTAACTTTTTTATTGGCCAATTTACTCCTTAAACTATTCACAATCGCCAAATCAATACTTGAGTTAGTCACACATTAAAATACTAACAGAATAAGCATATGTGACTCACATGACTTTTAAATACAAACTTAAAATAACTTAAACATCCAAAACCTAACAGAAAGAGGAGAAGAGAACCAGGTCCGGCAGAGAGAGAGAATCCACACCGTTCAGAGCCATTGTCGAGCTTCTCCCCACTACATCGCAGCCCTTGTCCCAGTAGCGCCTTGTTGGTTCCGTCGCATTGTTCAAGCCGGGTATGTCTTTTTTTTTTTTTTTTTTTTTCCTTCTTATGTATTGCTATTTAAATCTTCTAAGAACATTTTTTTTAAATCTCCATGTGCGAATTTTTATAGTTGAAATTCTTGTTTTGGTTTAATTTTTGGGTTGGGTCTCTGTGAAATTCTTGGTTTTTTACTAGCTCCATGTGCCTTTCACCAACTATTGCATTTGAGTTTGCCATAGAGTTGTTTGATTAAATGCTTGAGAGAGATATCGCTACTGCTAAGGGGCTTTGGTTGCTTGGTTATCCAATTTTCCAAATATCTTTGGCCTTCCAAGTTTCCCTTGCAACCCATTTGCTACAAAAACATATCAAACACAATAATTGGTTCAGTAATGATCCGAAGCCAATAACTAAATCTTCAATTAAAGAAAATTCATTAATTTTGTCACTTGCAAATATGCCATGGATCCATCCAAGAAATAATGGAGAGCTACATAAGGATTGATCGTGAACATCCAAAATCCTGTTTATGAATCCCTTGGTATTTTTAGTGTGTTCCAATTTGGTCCAAACCTGCCATGTCTAATTACACTATAGAATTAGTGTAGTAATTTTCTTTTTTATTATGAGAAGATAATGTATTTTTTCCATATGTTCAAGCAAGGTCACTTTGTAAGTGAGCCTTACTTTGTCTTAATCTCTTAACAACCATCTTATGCAACATTTGCAATGACCAAATAGTTGATATTGAAAAATCATAAACATAGTTTCAAAATTTGCATTAAGTCACTAAAGATTTTACTTAGTTTGATCCAAATAAGTTTATTTTTTATGATAATTCAATAGTTGAGATAGAGGGAATTTGATTGCCGAATGTCTTTGTAACTCAACTGATTTAAGGTTTCTAAATACTACTTGTAGGGACACGTTCCGCAACGAACCGCAGTAGTGTGGGGTTCGCACGTGAATGGGCCCGGACAATATCATTTGTAGAGAGTGGGTTCGAAAGGCTAGGCCTTAGTTACCCGGCGGTGGTTTTGTTTTGGTATTCATGCATGATTCAGGTGTATTCACCTCCGGAGTCTTTCTCCTCCGGTGGGATGGGAAGTCCCGGTTCCCGCCCCCTTCTCGGATTACTTACTTTTTCTTTTATACTAGTCTGTGTTCGCTTTCCTTCGTCCACATGTAGGGTCGACTTTTCCAAGACTGATACTTGTCCCGTCAGTCCCAATCCAAAGTTGTTGGGGGCGGTTGATAAAGCCCAAGAATCCGACTACGATGTTTGCAGAGTCTTGTAGGGAAAAAGTTGTAAGAGCAGCTTTTCCTAGTTGTTTTAGATTTTCTTTCAAGTTTATTCCTATTCCGGTTTTGCCCCTATTCTTGATGGAATTTTGGAGTGCGAGGACCGAACTGTCCTCGGCAACATCTCCGGACCATTTTGGGTTTTATATTATTGGGCTTGGGCCGTGGCTTTCTTTAGCTTGGGCCTTGGACTCCCCATGAGCGAGTGGGCCTGGCCCATGAGTTATTGAGCCCCACAATAGCCCCTCAAAACCCCTTTGTCCGACCTCCTGGTTGGAGAGGGGGGTTTTGGTAATACCGAGTCGTTATTATGGCTCATTTAATTACGCCTCTCATTGGTGTTGACGACTTTCCACCCGCATAGGAAATGCACTGATCTACGAGAGGTTCATCTTAATTCATTCACGATCCGCTCATGCCGTTTGGTTATCCGAGGCGCGTCTTTAATGGTTTCTCTTCACGAGACCCCTCTGATTTAACGATTCTCGATGATGTGGGGGAGCGGAATGGGCATAATCTTGTTTGCCGGTTGCCATGGAGATCTGGACGCATTAATTACCATCCTCTTCATCCCTTATATAAAGAGAAAAGACAGGAGTTGTTTTCCCATACACGAATCCCTTTAATCACCCGTAAATTTGAAACCCTTAGATTCCTTCCAGAGTTTGCTTATACTCTCTGGTTATACCTTAACACGAAACACACTCGCCATAGTAATAAGCAATGAAAAAGCCATTCCCCTCCCGGAAACACCATGTTCTGACGAAACTTGAGATGGCTCGGTCGGGGCAAGGATGGTGGAGACTCAAGATTTGTCTCGCCTTCCTTTCGGCCAAAATCCGAAGCAAGAACTCGTCACGTCGCCCTTTCGGCGTGATCGAGCCGAGGACACACATTATCAGCACCACCCGCTCTCTCATGAGCATATCTAACATGGCCCCAGTGTGTTAGGAGTCAGGATTGGGGCAGGGACTAAGTGCCCTTGCTTCTTCCTCTCTTTGTTCACCGGCACCTCCTTTTGCCTCTCTTTCTTCCTTCTCACCTTTTCCCTCTTCTTTTCCTCCTTCTTTTACTCATGTCCTCCATCTTCCTCACTCCTCCATCTTCCTCATTCATCTCCTCCATCTTCTTCTTCCTTCTCCTTCATCTTTTTCTAAAGAAGGTTCTTCTCTCAATATGAGCAATACCAAGGCAGAGATTGGAGAGACTTTGAAGACGAGTTCACAAGACACACATGATGTTTACTTATCTGTATTACTAATATTGTCGTCGGCAATTTACCTTTTGTATAGGCTTGTTTAAGCCTCTTTTTGTACATTGTAACACACTAGTATATTAATAAAAATTGCTACCTTTTACTTCGCATGTTATATCTCTATGTTCCTAAGATGATAACGCAGTGCACATACATCAGTATTGTAAATTCTTTTATTTTTAAACTTTGATCGACGTCTAAGACTAAGTTCCAATTAATAAAAAGATCTTGCTCCTTAATCAGCCGAGCACACGATCATGTCGGCCTTAGAGTACAATACTTGGGTCCTCGACCCCTTATCAAAGAGAAAGACGTTTTTACTTAATTTGTAAGTGCTGTTCGGCACAAGTATATAGCATTTGAATCAATGACAACTAGGGCCAAAATGCTTGCTAAGAAATAGGGGTAACCATAACTTTAATAGAGTTGTGCAGCACAACGAAGCCGACCTGTGAAGAACGATATTTACCTCAAAACTGGCCGAGATGAGAACCGAGTGCTCAATGCGGTGTAGGAAGTAACCATCCGAGGACACATCACCCACAACATAAACAGGCATACTAGGTTACTGAACGGTGGGGTGTTTCGCCATCTTCTTATCACTCTTACTAGCCTTAACCTTTACGATATTTGAGCCGAGGACCATACAAGGCCTTGGTTCTGTCCAAAACTTTTTGAGTTCGGTTTCTCCCTTTCCTCGGGTATTTCACGAGGTGCCGAGCGGGAGGTTGTCCTCGGCAACGGCTACTCCTCGGCGTGGGCCATAGTCCCCGGGCCCTCATGCAGAACGGGCCTGGGCCGCGAATTCTCTAGGCCCACAAATTAAGAGGCATTTTTGTAGTCTTTGGCCACGCGGTACTCTTTGACGTCCCGGTGTTCGAGGTGCGCCTTTACTAGGCTCCTTTAATCTTGTGGTTGCAGTTGGCGTTGGAAATTGAGCCAGAGCCATTTTGTCTGTAGCGTCCCTTGGGGTGCTGCGTGAATTAAATGCCACCACCTTATCCTCTTAAATAAATGGGAAAGACAGTTGCTTTACCTATACACAACTCCTTTAGCTTCCTCCCAAATCACAACTCCTATATTGAGTGCTATCCTCCCTTAACATAACATGTTTGAGGCGAGGGTTGGGGAGAAGGAACTCTCTCCGCCATAGAAGCGCCGTGTCCTCCCGAGACTAAAAATAGTGAGGTACGGGCAAGGGAAGCATAAGTTCAAGAGAATACTCCGTTTCGATTGAGTGGAAAGGGTGTCTCCCCCTCTTTTAGTCACAATCCAAGCGGAGTTGTTCATGCAGAATTTTGGTGTGTCGAAGAAAGATTCTCCGCCATCGGCGCCCGCCTTGTTGCAGGCAAATTTTTGGTGAAGGCTCCTCAACTTCCAGCTCCCTGCACCTTTCCTTCAGCGGTGTCAGGCTCAAGTTGGGTTCTCTCTGCACCTTTTCTTCGAGGTTGCAGGCCCCAGGTTGGGTTCTTTTGCTGCCTGAGTTATGGGCATGTAAAAGCACCGAGGAAGAACGAGGTCTTAGAGCAGTAGCCAACCTCTCCTCTGTGCCACCTCCTCGGCTTTATCTTATTCTCTTGTATCTTTCTTTTTGATTCTGTGGTTAGCTCAGGAAGCCAACCTCTCGTCTCATCTTGCCTCCTCGGCTTTGTCTTATTCTCTTGTATCTTCCTTTTCAATTGTGTAGTGAGTTTTGACATAAGTTGATTCCAGCTTTACATTGTACGTTGTACTATTTCCTTGTTTTAGTAAAAATGAAAATTTACTTACTTGTTTTGGATCTTGTTCTTTTGGCAACACTACTTTGTGAATGGGTGTGCCCCATGTGTGTGTTTCTCCTCGGTGATATTTAGAGCAAGAACTCTTGAAACACAACCCAACTAATTCTAATTTACCGACACTACCAGGCATAACAATAATAATTCATAGTAAGTTAAACTTGGGAAACTAACCGAGAGAATAGTTGAATGTTCTGTAATAAGTGCGAGAATACTGTCCGAGAATGATAATCTCTAAATAATCCAACCGAGGGGGTAACCGAGCAGTGAGTGACTTCGATTATGTTTTTGGCAACATCTTGCTCCATACCGCGCTGATCCCTTTGGTGTTGAGGATCCGAGGGCAGACTTGAGAATCCATGTAGTTCAGGAATTAACCCAATTGTTAATGGAGAATTTTCCTCGGGGAGATTCTAAGGTCCACGTAATGTAGTTTTTTTTTTTTTTTTTTTTTTTTTTTTCTTGTAAGTAGTTGGTTTCCCCCCCAGGCTTGGGTCCGAGGACCATACAAGGCCTTGGTTCTGTCCAAAACTTGTATTCTTTGTAAGTAGTTGGTTTCCCCGCAGGCTTGGGTCCGAGGACCATACAAGGCCTTGGTTCTGTCCAAAACTTGTATTCTTTGTAAGTAGTTGGCTTCCCCAAAGGCTTGGGCCCGAGGATCATACAAGGCCTTGGTTCTGTCCAAAACTTGTATTCTTTGTAAGTAGTTGGTTTCCCCGCAGGCTTGGGTCTGAGAACCATACAAGGCCTTGGTTCTGTCCAAAACTTGTATTCTTTGTAAGTAGTTGGTTTCCCCAGAGACTTGGGTCCGAGGACCATACAAGGCCTTGGGTCTGTCCAAAACTTGTATTCTTTGTAAGTAGTTGGTTTCCCCAGAGACTTGGGTCCGAGGACCATACAAGGCATTGGTTCTGTCCAAAACTTGTATTCTTTGTAAGTAGTTGGTTTCCCCTGAGGCTTGGGTCCGAGGACCATACAAGGCCTTGGTTCTGTCCAAAACTTGTATTTTTGTAAGTAGTTGGTTTCCCCGGAGGCTTGGGTCCGAGAACCATACAAGGCCTTGGTTCTGTCCAAAACTTGTATTCTTTGTAAGTTGTTGGTTTCCCCGGAGGCTTGGGTCCGAGAACCATACAAGGCCTTGGTTCTGTCCAAAACTTGTATTCTTTGTAAGTAGTTGGTTTCCCAGCAGGCTTGGGTCCGAGGACCACCATACAAGGCCTTGGTTCATCCCAAAACTTGTATTCTTTGTAAGTAGTTGGTTTCCCCTGCAGGCTTGGGTCCGAGGACCATACAAGGCCTTGGTTCATCCAAAACTTGTATTCTTTGTAAGTAGTTGGTTTCCCCTGCAGGCTTGGGTCCGAGAACCATACAAGGCCTTCGTTCTGTCCAAAACTTGTATTCTTTGTAAGTAGTTGGTTTCCCCAGAGGCTTGGGTCCGAGAACCATACAAGGCCTTGGTTCTGTCCAAAACTTGTATTCTTTGTAAGTAGTTGGTTTCCCAGGAGACTTGGGTTCGAGGACCATACAAGGCCTTGGTTCTGTTCAAAACTTGTATTCTTTGTAAGTAGTTGGTTTCCCTAGAGGCTTGGGTCCGAGGACCATACAAGGCCTTGGTTCTGTCCAAAACTTGTATTCTTTGTAAGTAGTTGGTTTCCCCAGAGGCTTGGGTCCGAGGACCATACAAGGCCTTGGTTACATCCAAAACTTGCATTCTTTGTAAGTAGTTGGTTTCCCTGCAGGCTTGGGTCCGAGGACCATACAAGGCCTTGGTTCATCCCAAAACTTGTATTCTTTGTAAGTAGTTGGTTTTCCCCGAGGCTTGGGTCCGAGAACCATACAAGGCCTTGGTTTCTGTCCAAAACTTGTATTCTTTTTAAGTAGTTGGTTTCCCGCAGGCTTGGGTCCGAGGACCATACAAGGCCTTGGTTCTGTCCAAAACTTGTATTCTTTGTAAATAGTTGGTTTCCCTGCAGGCTTGGGTCCGAGGACCATACAAGGCCTTGGTTCTGTCCAAAACTTATATTCTTTGTAAGTAGTTGGTTTCCCGGAGGCTTGGGTCCGAGGACCATACAAGGCCTTGGTTCTGTCCAAAACTTGTATTCTTTGTAAGTAGTTGGTTTCCCCAGAGGCTTGGGTCCGAGAACCATACAAGGCCTTGGTTCTGTCCAAAACTTGTATTCTTTTTAAGTAGTTGGTTTCCCCTGAGGCTTGGGTCCGAGCACCATACAAGGCTTTGGTTCTGTCCAAAACTTGTATTCTTTGTAAGTAGTTGGTTTCCCCAGAGGCTTAGGTCCGAGGACCATACAAGGCCTTGGTTCTGTCCAAAACTTGTATTCTTTGTAAGTAGTTCGTTTCCCTAGAGGCTTGGGTCCGAGGACCATACAAGGTCTTGGTTCTATCGAAAACTTGTATTCTTTGTAAGTAGTTGGTTTCCCCGGAAGCTTGGGTCCGATGACCATACAAGGCCTTGGTTCTGTCCAAAACTTGTATTCTTTGTAAGTAGTTGGTTTCCCCGGAGGCTTGGGTCCGAGGACCATAAAAGGCCTTGGTTCTGTCCAAAATTTGTATTGTTTTGTAAGTAGTTCCTCGAATAAGGTGGGGGAAGCTAGCTTGATGTTTGAAGCCCCTAGACTCGCCCCTACCACTGGAATTACGAGGCGTAGCCCCTAGTGGGAACTTGTGTTGAAACAACAACAATGTGTCACCGGTTATAAAGGCATCCTCATAGACCCTTGTTCGACTGAAGCTCAACTCAACCGCCGCTCGAGCTAACGCGCAAGCCTTCCCCACAGACGGCGCCAATTGTAGGGACACGTTCCGCAACGAACCGCAGTAGTGTGGGGTTCGCACGTGAATGGGCCCTGACAATATCATTTGTAGAGAGTGGGTTCGAAAGGCTAGGCCTTAGTTACCCGGCGGTGGTTTTGTTTTGATATTCATGCATGATTCAGGTGTATTCACCTCCGGAGTCTTTCTCCTACGGTGGGATGGGAAGTCCTGGTTCCCGCCCCCCTTCTCGGATTACTTACTTTTTCTTTTATACTAGTCTGCGTTCGCTTTCCTTCGTCCACGTGTAGGGTCGAACTTTCCAAGGCTGATACTTGTCCCGTCAGTCCCAATCCAAAGTTGTTGGGGGCGGTTGATAAAGCCCAAGAATCCGGCTACGATGGGTGCAGAGTCTTGTAGGGAAAAAGTCGTAAGAGCAGCTTTTCCTAGTTGTTTTAGATTTTCTTTCAAGTTTATTCCTATTCCGGTTTTGCCCCTATTCTTGATGGAATTTTGGGTCTGCTGAGGATCGAATCGTCCTCGGCAAACATCTTCGGACCTTTTTGGGTTTTATATTATTTGGCTTGGGCCGTGGCTTTCTTTAGCTTGGGCCTTGGACTCCCCATGAGCGAGTGGGCTTGGCCCATGAGTTATTGAGCCCCACACTACTGAATATGGATCCATTAAAAGGAAAATCGTTAATTTTAACATTTTTCTATTGTTGTTGGGTGTAGGTTTTTTTTTTTTTTTTTTTTTTTTTTTTTTTTTTTTTTCTGAAGATACTACTTTGTTAAACTTTTCATCCGAATTTCAAGTACTACTTTGTTGAACTTTTCCAGCCTTTTTGGCTTTTTATAAGGTACTCAACAATCAAATATAGGTACTCAACAATCAAGTCAAAGTCGTACAAAGGACAACACTAGTGGAAGCAAGAAGGATAAGGAAAAGGCTAAGGTATAGTTGCAGCAAGAAGATAAATAATTTTTTAGTTCAATATTTTGTTTAGTGATACACGGCCTTCTAAAAATACTGATGGAGCCAGTATACTTTCATTTTTCAATATTGCTGGAAAAATGTAATTATTGATTCATTGAGTGTTTTTTTTTTTTTTGGCAAACAATATGCTATTTGTAAACACTCATTTGATATTTCAATTCATGGCATATTGAGATCCTTTTAAGAATATTGATGAAGCTAGTATACTTTTGTTTTTCAATATTGTTGGAAAAGTGTAATTATTGATTTATTTTCTTAGAGTTATTGCATAAAGTTCAATTCATGGTAGACTAGGACACATACATTTTTTGGTGGTGGTGTAGAAGCTGTGAGTTTGAGAATTGCTGAGTAGTATATTGATGCATTTAGCAAAATTGCTAATGAAAGCACTACAATGCTCCTACCTAGCAATGTCTTTGAACCTTCTAGCATGATGGCTCAAGCTCCCAACACATGCTGTCAAAACCAATTACCATGGATGGAACTATGTCATTGGAGAAGATTGTGTAGGGGTTGAGTGCTATTGTTGGGTTCTGATGAATTTGATAGGGTTCTGTTATTCTTTGGCCACTATTGTTGTTGTTGCTGGTTCCCCCACTCCCTCAGGCATGATTTTTGTGTTGTTTGGTTACTTGATTTAGCCTAAACATCAAGTACCACTCTTGTTGTTTAGGCAAAAAATCAAAACCAATTACCATGATTTTTGCTGGTTCCACATTAACCCTTAGTTCACTCAAGCCAAACTAGAACTGATGCTAATGGCTAATACTTAACATGCGGCTCAAAAGGGATAACTTGATGTCTCAAATTTTAATTGGAATAATGAAATATTGAACCAAAAGAAAATAGATAAAAAAAAAAGGCAAAATCAAATATAATTCAAATTAGCATCCAAATTACTAAAAAGTAAAAAAATTATATATGCAGATTATGTCCAAGTAAGTTAATATTTTCTAACTAAATGGGTAGCCAAACCATATCAATTATCATAAGTTAAAGGAAGAATCAAATAAAGAGAAGAAGTATGCATCAAACAAATTACTCATACAACTTGAATCAAAATAAAGAGAAGAAGTAAGATCATCCCAAGATTGTTTACTTTCCTCATTGACTTCTTGAATTATTACGGTGTCAAATCTACATCATACAACTCAAACCCTCCCACAGCAGACCTCTCAATTTAATGGCTATAAGAGATCCTATAACAAAAGGGGGACATATCCCATTGGCTTCTATTTTTCATTGTTCCTATATGACTTGAAACCTTTTCAAGTATCAATGGAAGAAGAAAAAAATCTAACTATACATTTCTTCCATCTAAAAATTCGCACATGGAGATTAAAAAAGTAAATAAAAGTTCTTAGAAGATTTAAATAGCAATACGTAAGAAGGAAAAAAAGAAAAAAAGGCATTCCCATATTGAATAATGCGGCCGAACCACCAAGGCAGCGCGGGGATAAGGGCGGCGAGATGACGGAGAGAAGCTCGACAGTGGCTCTGAATGGTGTGGATTCTCTCTCTCCGCGAGACTTGGTTCTCTTCTCCTCTTTCCGTTGGGTTTTGGGTTATTTTAAGTTTGTATTTAAAAGTTACATGAGTCACATGTGCTTATTTTGTTAGTGTTTTAACGTGAGACTAACTCAAGTATTGATTTGGCAGTTGTGAATGGTTTAAAGAGTAAATTGGCCAATAAAAAAGTTAAAGGGATCTTTTGGCCAGTAGTTGAAAGTTTAGGGGGTGAATGGGCATTTTTCCCAACTATTTTTAATAAAAACAATATAAAAATTAGTGAATCTAACTTTTATAAGTTCATTAAAAAGATATAATTTTAACTATACTTTTGTTATTAATTATTACTATAGATTTGTGGAGGGATTAAAAAATTTAAGTTGTTGTATTTACTACGTATGGGAAAGAATAGGAGAATTAGTAAACTCCTGAACAAGCTTGAATTTGATCGACAGCAAAATGAATCAAACTTAAATACGTAATATAAGTTTATAATAAGCTCAAACTTGGCTCATGTTCAAAATAAAACTATATGAACAAATTTTAAAATTCTAATACTCAATTCAGCTTAGTGTCCATTTAACTCATTAGGATGATAACATGTGTCATCATCTTGATGGGTGTAATACAACTTAACATTAGACCCAAGCCTTATCCAAGAAGGAAGGTTCAACAAATCCTCATCCGTGAATGACTGAATGTTGTTGAATGAGACTGAGTAACAAAGTTCCCAACAACTTTATAAGGCACGCGAAGCCAAAACTTTTTCACAAGGGAGACTCTTTCTTCACATGTTCCTTTTTGCTTTGCTTCTTTTTTGCAGGGATAAGTAACTGAAAGTCGCCACACACATTTTTATGATTGAACTCTTTTCTTCTACATGACTGCATGAGGGTTGATTCTAGACCTTAGAAGAAGAGAGGAAAATATCAAAAGAAAATGAAAATGGAAGAATTGACTCAAAAGTAATGGGCCAGGAGAGGACTTGTAACACAAACATGTCCGCTAATTCTGAGCTAAATCTTTAATTTTATTTTTCCCTCTTAACTTGCTCAATCAATGTTAGCAGACTATTTCACCTAAACATTATACTGATAGACTCTTCTTTTAGAAGCCATAACCGTGAGAGTATAAATCATGTAGACTAGTGGTGTGAATCCGGATTAGCATACAATTTGAAAGCTAATAATAAAATCAAATACTTAAAACATATCGTTCAAAAATTCAAAATAACATCAAAGTACTTTCTAAATATTAAGTCTATAATGTAATATCATTTATCTAGAAATAAGTTCTTTGATGTTTGTAAAGTTTCAACTTATCACTTGTATATTTTTGTAATTACTCACTTTCTTAAAAGTTTAAAATATAGGTTGTATATAAAAGATATTTGACAAATCTAAAATAAATTAATATTTATTTGTTATATGAGTTAAACAAATTGTTGTTAAATGAGTCATTTCGGATTAACATGAATAAATTGGTGTGTCAATTGCGGGTTACGTGGGTTGACCCGCTTATAACACGTTTATTATCATATCACTTTTAAGTTGATCCATTTATAACCTGAACCCGTTAAAGCCCAACTCTCACTCTTAAAAACTCATGTCGTGTTTGTGTCATAGTCATTGATTGTGTCAAACATTGACACCTCAAATTGTAGACTTTAGAGTGTACATTGAACAGTTTTTAACGACATTTCCATCACGTCGTCTTCAGCAAAATCAACATTTGGGTCCCATGATGTTGCCTGAAAACAAATAGGTAATATGTAGCAATTTCTAATTACAAATGAGCATATCCAACGGTAATTATTTGGTATTATTATTATTTTTTTTTTGAGTGGTATTATGTTGTTGGTTAGTCATAACAATTTGAATTCAGGAGCTTGATTCATTTTAGGTTTAGATTATATATTTTTTGCTTTCTGTAGATGATATACTAATAAGTAAGAACTAATCGTTATCACTGGCCATGTAAGAAAATATCTCTCCCCCTCTCCAACAATTATAATAAATACACAATTTTGTACACTTTTATGGCCAAGTGACGGGTTATAAGTGGACAAATTGTGATATAAAGTTGTGTACTTTTATGTGTCTCTAGCATTAATTATAATAAATTTGTAATACTTACAAATTTTTAATACTTTTCCAATCTAAAGGAGACAAAAGCAGAATAATAGATATAGAAAAGGACTTAGTCTAGAAATATATACCTCATAGTCTACTCTTATAGTCATAAATAAACATCTGTCGGCACGTATTTTTACCACTTACAACTTATCATGTGGTAAGTTGTAGTTCAAAATTATACATTGTCCTAACATTAGTCATAATAAATTTGTAATAGATTTAAATTTTCAATACTTTTCCAAACTAAAGGAGTTAAAAGTAGAATAATAGATATAGAAAAGTACTTGCTACTTTTCTCCGGGGACAAGTCTATAAATATATACCTCATCTTCCCTTAGAGCATTTGCAGCGGTGGAGCTAAAAAGCTATAATGCTATTTTAGCTCCACAAATATTGCAAAACAAGCTCACAAAGGTGGAGCCAAAGCCAAAATATTTGGCTGATTCGCTCATAAATGCACATCTATATATAGATGTGCACTTTGTAGCGCCAAAAAAAAAAAAAAAAAAAAAAAAATTTAGCAAAGAACCGATTAAAATAATCGCTCATTCCCATTTTTTTTTCATTCTTTTATTTCTCTATCTCATTCCGTTCAGTCACAATCTCCTTCTCCCTCAATCTCCTTCTCCTCACTCTCATCTCCCAAATCACTCATCACCGTCGCCGCCATTGCACCAGACCCAGCCCCACGCCGTCCCTCGTCGTCCCAGCCCAACCCAGCCCATGCCGTCCCTCGTCGTCCCTCACTTATCTCCCTCACTCCTCTCTCTCACCCATCACACTCATCTCTCTCACCCATCGCCGTCCCTGCACCGGTCCCGCCAACGCCGTCCCTCGCCGTCCCTCACTTATCTCACTCACTCCTCTCTCTCACCCATCGCACTCATCTCTCTCACCCATCGCCGTCCCTGCACCAGTCCTCGCCAACGCCATCCTCGCCGTCCCTCACTTATCTCACTCACTCTCTCTCTCTCACCCATCGCACTCATCTCTCTCACCCATCGCCGTCCTGCACAGTCCTCCTCGCCAACGCCGTCCCTCGCCGTCCCTCACTTATCTCCCTCACTCCTCTCTCTCACCCATCGCACTCATCTCTCTCACCCATCGTCGTCCCGGACCAGTCCTCGCCAACGCCGTCCCTCACCGTCCTTCACTTATCTCCCTCACTCCTCTCTCTCACCCATCGCACTCATCTGTCTCACCCATCGCCGTCCCAGACCAGCCCTCGCCAACGCCGTCGCCGTCCAAGCCCAGCCCACGCCGTCGCCGTCTCCGTCCCAGCCGATCCATTTCAGGTTAGTGCTCTCTCTTTTCTTTTGTAGTGAATTTTTTCATAGCTTAATTTTTCTGGGTTATTGTGATTTTGTGGTCTCTGTATTTGGGATTTTTCGTTTGGGAATTTTCCGTTATTTTGTTGCGTAGATTCTGTGCTCTCTGTATTGGGAATTTTCTGTTTGCAGGAATTGGTTGTGTGGATTATGTGGTCTCTGTATTGGAAATTTTGTGTTTTGGAAATTTTCCGTTATTTTGTTGTGTGGATTCTGTGCACTCTGTATTGGGAATTTTCTGTTTGCAGGAATTGGTTGTGTGGATTATGTGGGCTCTGAATTGAGAATTTTCTATTTGCAGAAATTTCTTGTTTGGATTATGTGATTTACGTAATTTGTGCGGGAAAGTTTTTATGTTTTGTTGTTAGTGTAATTTGTTGTGTTGCATGTAACCAGGAGTTACGTATGGGTGGTCTCTGTATGGGTGGTCTCTGTAAATTGTTGTGTTGCACAAAAACCCGATCTCTGTAAATTATTGTGTTGCACAAAACCATATTCTTGTGTTGCATAAAACCATATGAATGTATTGGGTCTTTGTAAGTTTGTTGTGTAATTTATCTATGTAATTTGTTGTGTCGATATAAATGTTAGTTTGGAAATTTTCGTGTGCAGGGAAGTTTATATATATTTTTCTAATTTTATGGAGTCACGTAGGGACACAGAGTTACGTAGAGACCTAACATTTATCACGGGTATCATGAACGGGGATATAGAAAGTGACTCTCAATTTTTGGGAACGTCTCAAAATACTCCTACATCAGTTTCTGATTCTCCACCTCCACCACCACCACAAGTTGAAAATACCTCTTCTACAAAAGGAAAACGGGGCTCTAACTTTATCAGAGGAAGATAAACTTTTAGTGGCAGCATGGCTCAATACTAGTGTTGATGCCATAAGCAGTAATGAACAAACACAAAATACCTTTCGTCAAAAAGTTTGGGAATATTTTATGAAGTACAATACATCCGGTACCACACACACATTGTTATCTCTCTTTACTAAGTCGTTGGGGTACGATTAGTGAAAAGACAAATAAGTTTCTTTGGGTGTATGGCTCAAATTAACGCACTTCATCAAAGTGGTATAACCGAAGAAGTAAAGGTATAAATTATATTACAATAGTGTTAAAATGTTCATTCACCAATAGTTTGAAGATATTAATCATGTTATATTTGTTTTAAATTTTTTTTAGATTATCAATGCGAAGGCTTTGTATTTAGAGAAGTACAAGAAACCCTTTCTTCTTGATCATTGTTGGCTCATGTTAAAGGACCAACCAAAGTTTGCCGATCCTAACAATGCTAGATCGAGATCATCTGTGCCTCCAACTTCGGAGGCAATATCTATTAGTGAAGGAGATTGTGGGTCCGGA
Source organism: Quercus dentata (assembly GCA_028216015.1). Lineage (NCBI taxonomy): Eukaryota > Viridiplantae > Streptophyta > Magnoliopsida > Fagales > Fagaceae > Quercus > Quercus dentata. The sequence goes on along the minus strand of CP116453.1, from coordinate 45,197,837 downwards.
CTTGGTGACACTTCTAATTTGGAGAGACCAATTGGTAGGAAGGCCGAAAAGGCCATCCGAAAGAACAAAGCCGCCGTAAAAGATGTAGGGGAATATTTGAACAAAAAATTGAAATTGATTGAGGATGTAACTCGGTTGGAAGAGGAAAAGATGTCTTTTGAGAGGGAAAAACTTGCAATTGAAAGGGAAAGTAGGGAAGAAAAACTTAGGATTGAGAAGGAAAGAATGATGATTGAGAAGAAAAATGTGAGCGAGAAGAAAGGTTAGAGGAAGAGAGAATCATGATGATAGATACAAGTGGCTTAACCGAACACAAAAAGCTTTTTATGAACAACTCCAAGAGGAAATCATGGCAAAACGAAGATCATGTAATTAATGGGTTTAATTGTATTTTGGATTTAGTTTAGACTTTTATGTATTTTGTAGTGACTTATGTATTTTTAGTGGTTTATGTATTTTGTAGTGGCTTATGTCACTTGATGAATTATCTTAAACTATATGTATGTATTTGTGTTGTGACTTGAAGTGCAATCTAGCAAAGACTTTGAAGTGCAATGAGCATTTATAGTATTTCCAAGTTTTTATTTTTAGATGTATGTGTTTGTGTTGTGATTTGTGCGTGAATTAGTTATATTCATTTTAATGTGGTTTATGTCACTTAATTTTAATCTTGCATCTATAGTAATAATTGATTTTCAATTGTCTTGAAGGTTGCATCCATGAATCACTTTGTGATTCGCAAGTTCCTTCTTGATGACTCGAGATGAAGATGAGATAATCGAAGAACTTGTTATGGAAGCATCACAACCTAAGCGTCGTCGTCGTTCTATTCAACGTAATCATTTGGTAGGGCATGAGAGGTTTTTTCTTGATTATTTTGCTCCCCCGGACAAGTATATCCACCCGCTTTATTTCGTAGGAGATTTCGGATGAAGCGTTCTCTTTTTCTTCGTATTCAATCTCAAGTTGAAGCTCATGACTCTTATTTTGTCCAAAAAGAAATAGTGTCAACAAACTTGGTTTATCTTCATTACAAAAGATAAACTGCTGCACTTAGAATGCTTGCATATGGAGTATCGGGTGATTTGGTAGATGAATATGTGCAGATTGGAGAAACTACTGCATTAGAAAGTTTGAAAAAATTTGTTTCTGCGGTAATTGATGTTTTCTCCGAAGAATACTTGAGAAAGCCAAACAATGAAGACATTGCTAGACTGTTAGCTCACAAAGTGAACGCCGAGGTTTTCCAGGTATGTTAGGTTCAATTGATTGCATGCATTGGAAGTGGAAAAATTGTCCATCCGCATGGAAAGGTCAATATTGTGGTCATATTCGTGAGCCTACTATTATTTTGGAAGCAGTAGCATCATATGATCTTTGGATATGGCATGCATTTTTGGATTACCTGGGTCAAATAATGATATTAATGTGTTAGAGCGATCTCATGTATTTAATGAATTTCTTTCAAGGACGTGCTCCTACAATACATTACTCAATTAATGGTCATGACTACACTATGAGATATTACCTTGCTGATGGTATATATCCAAAGTGGACAACATTTGTGAAAACAATCCCAGCTCCACAAGGACATAAGTATAAATTATTTGCAGCAGCCCAAGAGGCGTATAGGAAGGATGTTGAGCGTGCATTTGGAGTGCTTCAAGCACGTTTCGCAATTGTCCGTGGACTCCGCACGATTTTTTCATCTTGAAACACTCAAAAAGATCATAAAAGCGTGCATAATTCTCCAAATAATATGATTGTTGAAGATGAGCGAGAAGATGAGCGGGATGATAATGAAGTGGTAGATTTGGATTATGAACAAAATGATGGAGTGGATAATCCTCCTCTGCAAATGTTACGTGAACAAAGTGATGAATTTTTGTCATACATTGAGAGGCATGGACGCATTAGAGACCGAGAAATTCATTTTCAACTCCAAATCGGACCTTATTGAACATTTATGGCAATTGCAAGGCGAGTCGTAGGAACTTTTTTTTTTTTTGTATGTGGGTTTAGTATGAGTCGGTTGAACTTGTGCGAGTGTGTGAGTTTTATTGTAATTTGGTTTGAGTTATGTATGTGAGCAAATCTATGGACTACATTGTTCTTGCTATAATATGTATTTTATTTTATATGTTTTCTTATAAATCTATGGACTACATTATAAAGTTCCTTCATTTTATAGTTCACATTGTTCCAAGGTTGCTTTCGGATAATTGAGATGATAATACGTTATCATGATAATTGAAAATTTGTTTTAGTAAAAAAAAATATTAGAGTATAATTTGGGGTTAAAAAAATATAACACTAGACGATTATTTGCTATCATGCGGCGGCGCGGGCGAAAAAAAAAAGTTTTCGGTGGCGGTGGTGGTGGTGGCGGCGGCGACGGCGGTGGAAAAAAAGTCGTCGGCGGCGGCGCCGGTGGCGGTGGCGGTTGAAGGTGGTTGTGGTTGTTGTTTATTATATAAGATATATTATTTTATTGTAGTGGATATATTATTTTATTGTGATGTTTATATTATTTTATTGTGTGGAAAGCTAAAATAGATCCACTACTGCAGCATGTATGTAGGTAAAATAGATAAAGTAACTTTTGGTGGAGTTAAAAAGCTAAATTTTTAGCTCCACTGCTGTGGATGCTCTTATAGTCATAAATGAACACTCGGCCAAATTCCAGGACTCTCCCACTCTTTGCACTTGTACTTTCCAGCATGAGTACTTTTCATAAGCAATTTCACAAGCTAATTCTTGCACCCCTGGTTTGGATTCATTATGCAATCTCGATTGGTACCCTCTTCAAACAGGTGGTATTAAGTTTCTTTCTTTTTCATTCATTCTCCAAGCAGCATTATGAGCATGACATGCCTGAAATCAGTGAAGAGTTAAGCATAAACCTCTACAAGTGCAAGCCAGGGACTAGGGAAGAAGTAGAATGTGCAGTGTGTCTGTGCAATATTGGGGAAGAAGAAGAGATCAGACAGCTGAGATGTGATCATCTTTTTCATAGAGTTTGCTTAGATAGATGGCTTGGATACAGGCATTTAACTTGTTCCCTTTGTCGTGGTTCTCTATTTCCATGTGCAACCATTACTGAGTCTGGGGTTAGGGTGGAAGTGTTGCTTTTTAAATTTTCTTCTTTAATTTCTGGTGACCGCGAGACATGGTGGCTACGTTGAATCATAGGAAATAGCAAAATATGATGACAACTTATTCCTTGTAATACTCACCCCTGTATTAAACGTGCCAAATGCTAAAATTAAAAGTCAGTCTTTTAGTAATTCTCTCTCCTCTCTATCGACTCTCTCTCTCATTAGAAACTTTCTTCTCTCTCTCTCTCTCTCTCTCTTCTTGCAGTCAAGTACAATGGCAGTGGTTCATGGGTTTTCCATGGTGTGTTTGGGGGTGGGTTCAGTGGTTTTGGGTTGATTTTTGCAGGGCTGGTTTGATTTTGATTTGTTTTGATTTTGTGGTTGATTTTTTGGGTTGTGCTAAGTTGATTTTGTGGTTGCTAGGTTGATTTCGTGGGTTTGGTTGCTGGACTTTGTCAATAGTTACTGAGAGACGAAGTGGAAGAGAGGGAAAGAGAGAGAGGGAAAGAGAGAGAAAAATGAATAAATAAATTAATAGTATATGAAAATAGAATATCACATGTAGACTGTATTATCAAATGTCATTAAAGTAGTAAAAATAAGTTGTGTGTTAAAATAGCATTTTGATCATGATTTTAAAAATAGATGATACTGACCGTTCGCTGTTCAACTGGGAACTGATTACTGATTCAGTCTAATTATGACTAAGATCAGAAAATAGTAAAAACTTCGAACTGTCCGGTTAAACATAGAAACCGGAAAACTAGTATGGTTGAACGGTTTTGTAGCAAAAAGACAAAAAAATTGCATTTTTTTTCTTCTCAAATACACCATGAAAACTATAAAAATGATGAGCCAAGACCGTGAGAATGCAAAAACTTCACGAAAGATAGATAGAATGAGATAAAGAACTAAAAATTAAAATGTGATACTTGATTATTTTTTAGCTAGATCGTGGATTACCTTAGCAGCTTCAACTTATTGGAATTTTTATTTTGAAATTTGCAGCAGACTTGAGCCGCCGTCTAAAACAAAACAAAAAATATATCAAGGATTGTTTGAAAAAAGTGGGTCGGTAGAATAGTAGAACATTAAGGAATGTTTCTTTTTTCTTTTTCAATGTCTTGTCTTCACCTCCTAGGGCCACGTAGAGCTCACTTTTAAAGGTATTGGAATGTGTGTGGCTATGAGAATGTTAGAAGTGTAAGTAAAAGTAATGGTTAATAAATCTAGTCCCAGATAAAGAAAGGTTTGGTACTGGTGAGATAGTAAAAATTAAAAAATAATAAAAGAAAGAAGGTAACTTGGGGGAATAAGGGAATAGTGTAAGTGGATGCCCAGATGGCCTTAGCATTTCATCTTTTATTTATTTATTTAATACGTATTAGCGGAGTTCAAGTAGTTTAAACTTTTAAAGTTTACGAATCATTATTTTTAAAAACTTGTGAAGTAAAGTAAATCATTTTTTTTAAAATATAAGATATGAAAATTCATATTAAAATTATTTTAAATATTTCAATTATATTAATGTAGTTGCACGATTTTCCTAGTCCAAACTCTATTGATCGGGCCCCGATCCAAGGCACAACACACAATAAATACTTGTAGAGGATGGGTAAAAGAACTTAGTCTCAGTGAGCTTAGTCTGCCTGTAGTATGGAAAATGTTGTTGCAGGAATAAAAACACGAGAATGGATAATCCACAGAAAATTCTATTTCTTGAGTGATGAATACAGTTTTTTCCGTCCCCCTCTTTGAAGGACTCTATTACATTATATAGCTCGCTCATTCTTATCTGAACCTTACACTTGTTGATCATCTAAGCCCCCACTTGAGCACCTGTCCTATCAAACACCTTTATCTCTCCCTTGTGAATTGTAGTGGCCAAGGTAGTAATGTTCAGGGGTCTTTTCCTCATTAATGCGGCCAAGAGGGTGGTTGTGACACATTTAATGTGGCGGTAGTGACTTTCCATGAGATATTTTGGGTTTTATTCTTTTTATATGCTTGGAGGATGAGCTGCAGTGGTTGGGGCGAGCTTTTGGTCCGGACTTCGTAGTGCCCGAGGAGGTGTTACTCCTCGGACGGGTTTCTTTACCGTAGTTGGGCTTAAATAGTATTTTGGCTATGACTTCTCCTCGGACATGATGCTTCTCGGACGGGCCTGTATTTAACTAGCCCATTATTTTGGGCCGGGCCCCACAATAGCCCCTCAAAACTTCGATTTTTATCTCCTTCCAAGGAGAAAAGCGGGGTTTTGACGTCGATGAGAGGATGGAAGGAAGGCTTGGGGCGCGCGTGTGGGTAGTTACTTTGGACGCGCTACAATTTACGAGGCACGGCCATTTACTTCCGAAGGCTTCTTGTCCCCTTCATCCAACGGTGGGACGTGGATCGAACGACCATCATTATTTCTTGACTTTTTAGGCGAGGTCGATCTTTTCTCTCTCCTCCAGGCTATATAAGACGTCCGACAGGCTCCCTCTTTCTTTTTTCATCCGCACATCAGAATAGAGACCTCCGGAGAACTCCGGTGCCCAGAAATCCTTGAGCACATCCTTCCTTGAGATCTTCATAGTCATTTCTGCGAAGCACTCTCCACAGAAGAGCTTTTCGATTTCCTCATCGGTCATTTGAAAAGATACCTGTAAGTTTCGTTCGCTTTGTCGCTTCGACTTCCTCCTCGGACTTTGTTTTTCCCTTGGTCTTTATTTTCATTCTTCCAGTACAGCTCGGATGGGTAGATTCGAAAAACTAGTAAATACTCCGGCCGCTATGGAGGCCTTTAGGGCAAAATACCACATTCCCCCGGGGGTGGGGCTGCGATCTTGTTCTCTCGAAGGAGTATTGTGAGATAGAGGCGAGGGAGAAGTTGTTATCCCCATGATTGCTTTCATAGAGGGAGGGATGACACTTCCCATGCGTAGGATTACAAGGGAGTACCTGTTCAACCATAGGTTGACGTCGCATCAGTGTGCCCCAAATATGTTCAAGATACTAGGCTGTGTAGATGTCTTAGACGAGCGGATGAATCTAGGCCTTACATGGCACGACGTGGCTTATCTGTATGAGTGTCACCGCCTCGAGAGTGGAGGGTATTATCTTAAATCCCGATCCGAGGTGGTTAGATTGATCTCTTGTCTTCCAGTATCCAATAAGACCGTGAAGAATGATTTTCTTATTGCTTCGGGGGAGTGGTTCGATGGTATTCATTGTCCGACTCGGGCGGGAATCCCAGGTGCGGCGTCTTTAGGGCCAATCCTTTTGGGGAAAGGGTTTAGCATTGGGGGGTTATTTTTCTTGCTTTCCTTACACTTGGAGAATTTCAAGAACTAATCTCACTTTTCTTGGATGTTTGCAGATAAAGTTCACGTCGCTCCTCGGCTAAACTTCATGAATGTGCCGGGGCTGAACTACCTTCTGAGGTCGAAAATTTACGTTGCTGAGGACGGACAGCTACGTGCGGCTCATCAGTTCTCGGGTTACCAACCTTTAAGCCGCTCTTTCCAAGCTATTGGTCACGCCATAAGAGCTGGCGGTCCGAGGTTGACTAAGATTGACGTATTCAAGACCGGGTTCCTAGCTCAACGTGATCTTCCACCGGTCGTATTACCCGGCGTTCGGCATCCCTATATAGCAGAGCAACTACCCCCGCTAGAAGAGCCTGGGGTTTGTTCCCGATTGAGGGGCAAACCGAATCATCTCGTCTTTCCCTTGAGGAAGAAATAGACGAGTTTTATTTTGAGGAGGAAGTTCAGCAAAACCCCGTGGTTGAGCTTTCTGATCCTGAAGGAGAGCAGGACCGCAACTCCGTGGCTGGTGGTCCAATCATAATAACCTGCTCGGAAGACTCCTCGGACGGAGAAGGAGGTGATATGGGAAAGTCTCTGCGAGAGTTGATGTCCGGTCGAGACAAGGGTCGGTCCTCGAAGGCGCCTGCCAAGGCACAAACCCAGGACCCACCTCCAATCGCCCTTCGAGGTCCCTACCGATCCTGGCCTCAAGGTTATCCCCGACCTAAAAAAGAAGAGGCGGTGACATTCCCGAGGAGGGTGAGCTGGTTACCCGACGCCTGCTAAAGCAAAAGGCTACAAAGGGGAGGAGGAGCAAAAGGGCAAACTCCTCCGAGAGCAAGGACGAGGAGAACCGTCTTTGAGGTGCGCGCTACCCCGCGCACGTGGAGCCCTAAGTTGGAGTTGGATGGGGTTGCTATCCCCTATAACTCGTCGATCCGAGAGTACAACCGGGGCCGAGCGAGTGGTACGTGGCGGATGCCTTAGAGCAACCCCCCTCGCTTCCTCGGGATATGGAGGTCTATAGGCGGTTCTCTCGGCCCGAGCTTTTCCTGTCCCTTAAAAGGGATCTTGCGATGGTAAGTAATCCTTTTCTTGTTTTATTAATTTATTTAACCTGTTAAATTACGAACCGATTTTGTTTCGTTTGCAGATTACTCTCGGTATTTGTGGGTGAGGAATTTTGTCGTGATAATCGAAGTCGGGCCGAGGCCGAGGCTCGATCTCGGACGGAGATGGAGAAAACCTTGGGGTCCCTCAAGCACGATCACCTTGAACTCACCGAGAAGTTCAAGGAGTCGGAGAAACGGCGCAAAAGTGCCGAGGCTGGTTTGAAGAGTGCCGAGACCCAGGCGGAGGACCAGCGCAAAGAGCTATATTCGACCCAGATCAACCTCGCCACCGAGAAGCGGCGATCTTTGGACCTCAAGATCGCTTCCGCAAAAAGTCGAGGTGAGTTGCGGCGGGTCAAAGAGGAGGCTCGGCTGATCCGAGAGGCTATGGAGGCTGAAAAGAATCTTGCTCGCCGACTTGGGGTCCAAGAGATCGAGGCCAGGCTGTCCGAGGAGATCCCCGAGGTGTGCGGGGACTCTGCGACATCTCATGGGCTCGAGGCCCTTGATGCGCGGGGGTTCCCCGGCACTCGGTGTTAAGTTGCCCGAGAACGTTTTCTACCCTCAAGAGATCCGAGAGAACCCCGACGGCATCCAAGCGACCTACGAGCGGATTTGGCGGTGCTCGACGCCGTCCGTGCTCGACACATCGAAGGATCTGCTGCGGACCCCACCGTCGAGGTTCCTCCTCCTCACCCAAGCGTAAAGAAGATCCTCCTGCCAAGGCTTAGCTCTTTTTTTTTTTTTTTTTTTTTTTTTTAATTTTTTTTTATATTTCCTTCCTCTTTTTATTTATTATTTTTTTTTTTTTTTGAATGAGAGTCGTCCCGTTTTTGCACTCTCTTGTAAGGACCTCTCTTTTTGTATTGACCTCGGAGTATTAATATAGGATGTTTCCTTCGTTTTTATGGACTTATGCTAGTACCATCCCTTTATTTAACGCTAGTAATGATATAAAGGATCGGGGTGAAGAGGATGCCATGTAACGAATTTGAATGAGGGTTATAATGGTGCTAGATCGCAAGACGCCTTGAAATGATTTCCCTTAGGTAATAGCTTTCCAAATGGTTATAAGTAATAATTTCCCCTAAGTACGTGGTCCGGGGAGCCATGCGGGACTTAGGTTCTCATTTAAAACTTGTAATAATTGTCATGAGTAATAATTTCCCCTAAGTCGTGGTCCGAGGAGCCATGCGGGACTTAGGTTTACATTTAAAACTATGAATAGTCGAAGTAATAATTTCCCCTAAAGTCGTGGTCCGGGAGCCATGCGGGACTTAGGTTTGCATTTAAAACTATGAATAGTCGAAGTAATAATTTCTCCTAAGTTTGTGGTCCGGGAGCCATGCAGACTTAGGTTCATTTTAAAACTTGTAATAATTGTCATGAGTAATAATTTCCCTAAGTCGTGGTCCGAGGAGCCATGCGGGACTTAGGTTCTATTTAAAATTATGAATAGTCGAAGTAATAATTTTCCCTAAGTCTGTGGTCCGGGGAGCCATGCGGGACTTAGGTTCTATTTAAAACTTGTAATAATCGAAGTAATAATTTCCCCTAAATCGCGGGTCCGGGGAGCCATGCGGGACTTAAGTTCTGTTTAAAACTATGAATAGTCGAAGTAATAATTTCCCCTAAGTCCGTGGTCCGGGGAGCCATGTAGGACTTAGGTTTCATTTTAATACTTGTAATAATTGTCATAAGTAATAATTTCCCCTAAGTCTGTGGTCCGAGGAGCCATGCAGGACTTAGGTTAATTTAAAACTATGAATAGTCCCCTAAGTCTGTGGTCCAGGGAGCCATGCGGGACTTAGGTTCTGTTTAAAACTTGTAATAATTGTCATGAGTAATAATTTCCCCTAAGTACGTGGTCCGAGGAGCCATGCGGGACTTAGGTTCTGTTTAAAACTATGAATAGTCGAAGTAATAATTTCCCCTAAGTCTGTGGTCCGGGGAGTCATGCGGGACTTAGGTTCTGTTTAAAACTTGTAATAATCGAAGTAATAATTTCTCCAAAGTCTGTGGTCCGGGGAGCCATGCAGGACTTAGGTTCTATTTAAAACTATGAATAGTCGAAGTAATAATTTCCCCTAAGTTTGTGGTCCGAGGAGCCATGCGGGACTTAGGTTCTGTTTAAAACTTGTAATAATTGTCATGAGTAATAATTTCCCCTAAGTCTGTGGTCCGAGAAGCCATGCGGGACTTAGGTTCTATTTAAAACTATGAATAGTCGAAGTAATAATTTCCCCTAAGTCTGTGGTCCGGGGAGCCATGCGGGACTTAGGTTCTATTTAAAACTTGTAATAATTGTCATGAGTAATAATTTCCCCTAAGTCTGTGGTCCGAGGAGTCATGCGGGACTTAGGTTACATTTAAAACTATGAATAAGTGTAGATAGATCAGAAGGCAGAGGATAATCATAAAACGAAACATGGGCGAAGCCATTTTCATTAATAACAATATCTTCTGTGGTTATTTACATTCCATGGTTGGGGTACGGTTTTCTCATCCGGATCTTCTAGGTAGTAAGCGCCTATCCCGGCCACGGATGTGACACGGTATGGTCCTTCCCAATTGGGCCCCAACTTGCCCCAAGAGGGGTTTTTTTGCACTGCCGAGAATCTTTCTCATCACGAGATCACCTGGACCTAGGGGTCACAACTTAACATTGGCATCATACCCTTGCCTCGGCTTTTGGTGATAATAGGCCATATGAATCATGGCTTTTTCCCTTCTTTCCTCGGCTAGGTCTAGACTTCTTCCCAATAACTCGTCGTTACCGATTGGGGTAAACGAGCTAGACCTCGGTGTGGGGAAGTTGTTCTCGATTGGGAGCACGGCCTCGGCCCCATAAGTCATCGAAAAGGGGGTTTCACCGGTTGAACGCCGCGGCGTTGTTTGATAGGTCCACAAGACGTGCGGGAGCTCTTCTACCCATCTTCCCTTTGTCTCATCTAGTCTTTTCTTGAGTTCGTTCACTATGACCTTGTTCACGGCCTCGACTTGCCCATTTCCTTGGGGGTATGCGGGGGTGGAATATCGATTAATGATCCCAAATTCGCGGCAATACTCCCTAAAACTCTTCTTGTCGAATCAAGACCATTGTCGGAAATGAGTGTACGTGGAGTTCCAAAGCGGGTGATAATGTTCTTCCGGATGAATTTCTGGGCATCCACGTCCCTAATGTTGGCCAAAGGTTCAGCTTCCACCCATTTAGTGAAGTAATCGGTTCGACTATTATGTATCGCTTGTTCCCCGCAGACTTTGGGGAAAGGTCCGACAATATCAAGACCCCATTGTGCGAACGGCCATGGGCTAGAGAGTGGGTTGAGAACCCCTCCGGGTTGGTGGATATTCGGGGCAAATCTTTGGCACGATCGCACTTCTTAGCGTATTCTTGGGCCTCTCTTTGCATGTTCGGCCACCAAGTATCCTTGGGTGAGTGCCTGTGCGCTGCGCCGACTTTCCTCCGGTGTGACTTCCACAAATCCCCTCATGTAACTCTTCAAGTAGAGACTCGGACTCTTACGGATGTATGCGAGTAGGTACGGTCCCAGTAGTAGGAGCGCCGATATAGTTTGTGGTCCCTCGATAGCCGAATCAGAAGAACGTTTCTACGTATCTTCTCGGCCTCTAGTTTTTCTTCCGGTAAGATATCGTCCGGAGGAAATTCTTTATGGGGTCCATCCAGCTAGGACTCCGTCGATCTCGATGGACTTGGGCGGGGTTTCCGCTGGTGGGACTCGCCCCGACTAGATCTTCTACAAGGATCATTCGTGGCAGATTATGCGCCGAGGACGTGGCAAGAGTGGCCAGCGAGTCCGCATGAGTGTTTACACTTCTGGGAACATGCGTCAGATTGAATGACTCAAAACTCGCCCGCAGGCGTTGGACTTGTCCTAGATACTCTTGCATCCTAGCATCTCTGGCTTCCAGCTCACCCATCACTTATCCGACGACTAACCCGGAGTCCGAGAATGCTTCTATTACTCTTCCGCCCAATCTTTGAACCACAGCCATCCCTTGAAGTAAGGCCTCGTATTCGGCTTCATTGTTCGTAGCCGGAAATCCGAGCCTCAGTGATTTTTCAATGGCGGCACCGTCTGGTGATATTAAAACTATCCCAACTCCAAACCCTCTCTGGTTGGCCGCACCATCCACGAAGACCTTCCAATGCAAGGTTCCCCCTGCTGAAATTACGCCAACCGATTTTCCATCCATGTCTCTCTTCACGGTTATTGTTTCTATAGAGGGTTCAGCAAACTCCGCTACCAGGTCTGCGAGGACTTGACCTTTGATGGAGGATCTGGGCATATATTTAATATCAAAGGCTCCCAAAAGCGCACTCCACATGGCGATCCTTCCTATGTAGTCGGCGCGTCAAGTACCGCTTGCTCGGAGGGGAAGTCGTGTTAGAACGATGACCGTGTGCCGAAAGTAATGAGGAGCTTAGGGTGGCATGTACTACCGCTGAATTGCCTTTTCTAGAGGTAGGTATCGCACCTCGGCCTCATGTAATGATTTGCTCACGTAGTACACCGGTCGCTGCACCCCATTATCATCCAGACGTATCGAGTACCAGGCTTACGGCATGGGGAGCTACAACGATGTACGCAAACAACACCTCATTTGCCTCGGGGCTGGACATGATGGGGGGTCGTGACAGATATTCCTTAAGCTGCTGGAAGGCCCAAACACAATCCTCCGACCATTCAAACCCTTTCCACTTGTTTATCGGGAGGTAAAAGGGTCGACATCGATCCGCCGACCGCGATATGAACCGATTTAATGCTGCAATCATGCCGGTGAGCTTTTGCACTTCCTTCAGATTCCGAGGAGCCTGTAGGCTGTTTATTGCTTTGATTTGATCGGGGCTCACTTCTATTCCCCTATGGGTTACCATGTACCCTAAAAATCTCCCCGATCCGACCCCGAATGAACATTTGGAAGCATTCAACCGCAACCGGTGTTCCCTTAAGATAGCGAAGATTTCCTCGAGGTCTTTCACGTGCTCGGACACCCTTTTACTCTTCACAACCATATCGTCTATGTAAACCTCAATGATCTTGCCCAGCTGTGGTTCGAACATCCGGGTCATCATCCTTTGGTAGGTTGAGCCTGCGTTCTTTAACCCGAACGGCATCACCTTATAGTGATAATTTCCGATGGGCGTCATGAAAGCCGTCTTCTCCTGGTCTTCTGGCGCAAGGAGGATCTGATGATAGCCCTGGAAGGCGTCTAGGAAGCTCATCCGAGGATGACCCACGGTTGCATCCACCAACCTGTCGATTCGGGGTAGGGGGAATGGGTCTTTCGGGCACGCCTTGTTTAGGTCCGTGAAATCCACGTAGACCCTCCACTTCCCTGTCTTCTTCCTTACCACCACCGTGTTTGCCAACCATTCGGGGTAAAAGACTTCTTTAATAGCCCTTGCTTTTTTCGGTTTTGCCACATCGTCTCTTACGGCACTAGCATGTTCCTTGGAAGGGCGTCGGGGTGGCTGCTTCTTCGGAGTGGAAGAGGGGTTAACGTTCAGGTGGTGACAAATAAGGCTAGGATCAACTCCCGGGGCGTCGTAGGCGTCCCATGCAAACACGTCGACATTTCCTCCGAGAAATCTGACCAGTTCCTCTTTTTCTTGAGAAGGCAACTCAGAGCCGACCTGAAAAAACTTGTCCGGGTCATTGTCGACAGCGATCTTATCTAAACTTTCACACCTTATCTCCTCGGCTAGCTCGTCCCTTTGCCTGGCTAAAGAGGCTGGTTGCTATGAGCTCTGTGGGGCCGAGGACGACAGCAACGGGTCGATGTAAGATGGCGGCAACCATACACTTCCTGGCTACGGCCCGATCTCCTCGGATCTCTTCTACTTGTCCTCCGGATGGGTATTTTACTTTTGGTGGAGTGTGGAGGATACGCTTCTAGGGCGTGGATCCATAGCCACGGCAACTATTGCGGTGTAGGGGAGTAAGCGTCGACCACTATAAAATTTACCTCCAGCACCTCCGACCCGGTCCGCACGGGTAGCCGGATCTGCCTTTTCGGTGTAACCATCCTTCCTTCGAAGGCGAGAAGAGGGGAATCATAAGCTTCCAAATCTTCCGGTTTGAGTGTTCGGACCCTTATATAGATCGGGGTACATTATCTCTACCGCACTTCCCGAGTCTACTAATACCCTTCTCACATCGAAGCCTCCAATTCTTAACGTAACCACCAAGGCATCGTCGTGAGGTTGAATAGTTCCCCTCTTATCCTCGTCCGAGAATCCCAGTATCAAAGAGTTTCGCTTTTTCGACCTTTTGGGTTCCCTATGCCCGTCCTCGGAGTGGAGCCGATCAATAGCCAGCACCTTGGGGATGGGTGGCCCGATTCTTCCGGCGCGGCGAGGATGACATGTATCGTTCCAGTAGGGGGTTTTAAGGACACATCCTTTCGAGACTCTGGTATTGCTTGACCGGGATGGCCGCTCGATGGGTGCAGAAGGTGACGTAGCTTCCCTTCTCGGACCAACCGATCTAGGTGATTCCATAAATTCCTGCAATCCTCGGTGGTATGCCCATGGTCCTGATGGTAGTGACAGTATAGGCCCTGGTTACGCTTGGAAGGGTCTCCGACCATCTTTCCTGGCCATCAAAAATAGGGCTCGTTCCTTACTTTCTCCAAAGACTTTTGTTAATCGGCTCACGAACACGGCATTCACTTGTTTGTGGGTTGCTCATCCCAGCTGCCGCGAGAAATCTCTCCTCGGCTAGCTAGGGTTATACCGTTCCGACCTAAAGTCATTCGCTTTGGGGGAATGACCTTCTCCTTTCCCCTTCCTTGCGGTGATCTTCCTCTACCCTTTTGTACTTGTCGATCCTATCCATCAAGCGATGAACGCGGCAAATGGTTTACCAGTGAGGGATTTCCTTAAGCCATGCTCGGTGGGGAGGCCGCTTTTAAACGTGCTGATAGCAACGTCGTCATGGTTGTCATCTAAGTCGTTATACACCTCCCAATATCTATCCGAGTATGCTTTTCGGGTTTCTCCTTCGTGCATGGATAAGGACAATAATGAACTAAGGGGTCGAGGAACTCTAGTGTTAGTGATAAAACGGGAGCGTAAAGCCCGAGTGAGCTGCTTGTAGGAGCTTATGGAATTTGTCTTCAGTTGTGTTAAACCACCTCATCGCCATTGATCCCAAGTTGGATGGGAAGATTTTGCACATCGGGCTTCATTTTGCGAGTAGATTGCCATTTTCGGTTAAACGGCTCACATGCTCTCCAAGATGCCTTGGCGTTATAGATGGCGAACGCCGGTTGGTTGAAGCGTCGAGGCAGCTTAGCCCCTTCAATTCTATACGTGAAGGGTGATCTCGAAACCCGATCCAACACCTTCTTCATAACATCGTTCCACGAACCCTTCTTTGGATGGGTTCTCATATTTCCGCACAGGGCGTGGTTCCCTTTCGTAGGAAAAGGTTTCACTTGGAGGGGTCCTTGACCTTCGTCGGTAACTCGTATCCTCCGCATTAGAAGACTCGCCTCGAGTCGAGGGGATCGTTTTTCGCACACACGTCGTAACTCCCTTTTCGGTCGTCTATTTCCATTTGCATGGCCTCGATGACTATTTCGCCTGCGGGACACGTGACTACCTGTCCGAGTGTGACTCTGGCTCGTCCGTATAGTATGCACACTTCCCTCACGATTCCCCCCGCCGCCTGGGTTGGTGGGGTTGTTTTGCCTCCGGGACTCGATGGGTTGTGTTTGTTGGGAGTTTGTCCGGTGAGAATTCTCCTGGTGTGGGCCTAGTTCTGCCATACTCGACCGTTGTGCTAAGCGATGCTCTAGTTCTTCCCACAGACGGCGCCAATTGTAGTTGCACGATTTTCCTGGCCTAAACTCTATTGATCAGGCCCCGGTCCAAGGCACAACACACAATAAATACTTGTAGAGGATGGGTAAAAGAACTTAGCCTCGGTGAGCTTAGTCGGCCTGTAGTATGGAAAATGTTGTTGTAGGAATAAAAACACCAGAATGGATAATCCACAGAAAATTCTATTTCTTGAGTGATGAATACGCTTTTTTCCGTCCCCCTCTTTGAGGGACTCTATTACATTATATAGCTCTCTCGGTCTTATCTGAACCTTACACTTGTTGATCATCTAAGCCCCCACTTGAGTACCTGTCTTATCAAACACCTTTATCTCTCCCTTGTGAGTTGCAGTGGCCAAGGTAGTACTGTTCAGGGGTCTTTTCCTCATTAATGCGGCCAAGAGGGTGGTTGTGACACATTTAATGTGGCGGTAGCAACTTTCCATGAGATATTTTGGGTTTTATTCTTTTTTATATGCTTGGAGGATGAGCTGCAGTGGCTGGGGCAAGCTTTTGGTCCGGACTTCGTAGTGCCCGAGGAGGTGTTACTCCTCGGATGGGTTTCTTTACCGTAGTTGGGCTTAAATAGTATTTTGGTTATGACTTCTCCTCGGACACGATGCTTCTCGGACGGGCCTGTATTTAACTAGCCCATTATTTTGGGTCGGGCCCCACAATTAATTATATTTTAATTTTTATATTAATCTGAAAATTTATATTAAAAGCTTTAAAATATTTTCTATGACCGTACCAAAATTTTAAAATCAAATCAAGACATTATGTTTGGTTCCCTAAAAATGCATGGTATTGAAATCTAGATCGGATCGTACGGTTGAACCGAATTAACCGAAAACCAGTCACTAGTTCAGATTTTTAAACCCACAAAACCGAAAATTTTATTTTGCAGGAAACTATTCCAACCATGATCAAACCGTCCGGTTGTTGGAACCGTGCACGAGTTTGCCGATTTCTTTCCCTAAATTTTTTTTTGGGGATGCAATGGTTGTCAAGACTCAAAAGCCGAAGTTACCTCTTTTTTGCCGGATCTGTTTGTTTAGGTAGAGACCGACGAGATGGCTTGAAATAGATTAGAAGCTTTTCCAGATTTGCTTGTTTGGAGGGTGAATAAAAGTGAAGTAAGAGATATTGAGGTTAGCCTAGGTTACGATCGTGAAGTGAGAGCCGAGAGGAAGCGAAAGAGAGAGGGAGAGGAAGAGGGATGATGGTCAATGAGAGCCACAGGTAAAGTGGGGTTCTTTTTTGGGGAAGAGAGGCAAAACGTACTAGTTGTAGTGGGGTTATTTTATTCTAAAACTTAAAAAGCCATGTTGACTATTCAGCAGAAAGGAAATAACCATTAGGAAATACTGTGGAATGTTCTTTACTATTTGTCTTGAATGATTTTTAAATAAATTAGTTTATTAAACCTTTTGAGATATTATCTTTTTTTGAAATGTAGATATTATCTATATTGTACAAATTTGTTAAAAATTAATAAGACAAATTCTACTTAGTCTTTACTTTTTATTATTTATATATTAAATCTTTTTAAACATTATATTATTTTAATCAATATTGCTAAATTTTGTACATTTAATTTATTTATTTTTATATTATTAATTTTTAAAATAATTATTACGTCAACATAGTTCAGCCTTGGTTGAACCACGATTCGACCTCAAAATCTTAAACTTCTCTTTTACAGTCCAATGAACAGTTTGAGTCTGAACACCATGTTAAAATGCCTTGTTTTTTATTTCAATTTCTATTTTTATAGGCCCTACCACCCAAAGACATGTTTGCTTGTGTTTTTTGTTTGAAAGTTTCAAAAACAAGATCTATTGAAAAATGAAAGAACAAATACAAGGCAATCTCATTACAAAAATATAAGCTTATTTGCAACAGTAAAATTCTTTGATAAAGCACAAAAAGTCGTCCCAAACAACCTATTACCAACGGCAAAAAGCTGCCGACTGCCATTAGCAAAAACTTCCTTGAAAAAGCTATATTATTGATAAGGTCGTAGCAAAAACTCATTATCAACCGCAAAAGCTATCGTAAGTACTTGATATTTTCAATCGAAAATACAACTTTATAGGATGAAGTTGGACGACCAAATACATTTGTAACAAACTTAAGCCATTTTTAATGGTTCTCTTTTTCTTTTCTCTCTCTTTTTATTTATTTTTATTTATTTATTTTTTATTTTTTATGACTAAATGTCATTGTAAATACTTGGTTTTTCATCGAAAATACAACTTCATACGAAGAAGTTGGACAACCAAATACATTTTGTGACAAACAAAGACCATTGTTAATGTAATTTTTTAATGACTAAAAGCTATCATAAATACTTAGTACGTTTGTCATCGAAAATACAACTTCGTATAAGGAAGTTGGATGACCAAATACCTTTTGCATCAAACTATAGTCATCTAAAACGTGGGTTTCCACTAGAATATGCACAGCTCAACCTTGAAAAATGGTGTCAGCCAAACCGTCACATACGGGTTCGAGCAAACCTTGTCTAACTCTTCCGGGCCCTTGGTGCCCGACCTCGTCATTGGTAAGTCCGTGCAACAGAAATCCAGGCAACCGAACGTCGAAGTAAGACAAGAGTGGGCTACCGACAATCAAAGTGCTCGAGGAATCTTGGTAGCTAGTATAAGAGGGCTCGCAACCGAGGATTTGGTGGGATGCTCTTAGTTGCCCATCGTAGTATATGAATATTTCTAAATGCAGCATGAAGTTGAGCTCCGAGAGCTGTACCATGCTAAGATCCGGTTGAAATTTTTCGGAAATTGTAGTGAGGAATAATGAATGAGTCAATGAAAAATGTATTTAATAACAACATTAAAAACATACCGAACAAAAAAAAAAGAAAAAAAGAAAAGAAAAAGAAAAGAAGAAACTTTAAGTAAAAAGTATGCATGAGAGGGTCATGCTAAGGAGTCGAGAAAAGAAGGTACCGACCTATCTGACGAGGAGAGGTCAAGCAGGTAAATTCTCCATTCAACCAATTCCCGATCACTCTCACAAACTCCTCCATAGAGTTCCTATTGGAGTCAAGAAGATAGGATATCAACCTAACCATAGTGTTTCGGGTTTGAAGGTAATACCTGTGCTTCAAGCTCCCTCGAATAGCATATAGGAAGTTAATATTGTGATGGGTGAGGCTAAGGCCATATATTCGATTAAAGCGCCCCACACAAGCGACTATCCTATAAAAGTTAAGTAAACATTGGTCGGTACTAAGCCCATAAAAACTAAGGGTCCTAAGCAACAAAGGATCTACTAGAAATCTAACCCCACCTTCTAATATAGACATTAACGGAAAAAAGACTACATGTTACCTTTGGTCTTCTATGTCTCCCTCGTGAGAGTACAATATGTTCACATCACGAGGGATATCAAACCTAGCTTTGAAGGATTCTACGTTTGCGTTAGTTTTTAAAAGATATGAAAAACCCATTTTTTTCCTATCAAGTTTACTACATAATAGACAGAGAGAAGAGGACTTATTGAGTAACTTCTTGATGATAAGGATGGTCTTGGAAGAAATCTAAGGGCTCGGGAAGAAGGAAAAAATAAGACTACGAACTTGAAAAGAACTAAAGAAAAGTATAACATAAACTGTGTTAGTATTTATAAGTGTGAATGTAATTTAATGCAAATGCAAAAAATTAATTAATATAGACCGTTATTTCTTTTCGTGAGTGTCTCAGCAATCGAAGTGTCAGATCATCTCGACCATCGATATAATGGATAATGCCACGCGTGCGCCAAAAAGTGAGTTGTCATGTCCGCTAGATTGATTGACTAATTGCCGGTTTGGATAAAGATTATTGTGCGTCTACGTTTTCTATTTCACATTTCCTTCCTTTTTTTTTTTAGCACATGAACAGTAAAATCACATGGATTTACTGTGCAGGAGACAATTATCATTGTTCACGCACGTAGCAAAGACTGTTCATACATTTAAAAATATTAAAAATGGGTCTCACGGTACTATTCACACATTTAAAAATTATTTTGCTACAGCGTTTTCAATTTTTAGTTTTCAGTTTTTAGTTTCAGCAAAAATAAGTTGTATCCAAACAGACCCTAATGCTTGATCTTCCCAAGACACAATCGTTATTTTTTCAAAAACCTAGCCGATCACCAAAGCGGGAATCCTCGATCCTATCTCCACTTTGTGAAAACAGGTTCGTGGTGGGCTATTGTGGGGGACTTGGGCCTAGGCGATCGGGACTGGCCAACGAAAATTAAGCCAAAGTACTTAAGCCAAAACTAGCTTGGGGGATTGGAGCTGGTCCAAGTCTTGTGGGGACGGGCCTAGCCCAACAATAAGTGTATCAAGATTTAGGGAGCAACGCTTGGTGAACTTATTAAGTGTTCGGTCACACCTCTACCCACTACCAACCATTAAGATAGTAAGAAATCAACAAGGAAGTAAAGAACTTCAGATTGGCGTTAAGCACTAGAAGTGCTCTTAGGAAGTCTTTGTCGAATACTATTTGGCGCCTGGAACAAGTTTCGAGAGAATTCTCAGAAGACATGATGATTCCTTGGGATTCTAAGTGAAAGTGGGGTTGCATGAAACTTGGCAAAACAGAAATGATTTGAACCCCACTAAGAAAAGATTATATAAGGGGAGTGAGGGCAGATAAATGGGGGTTGGTGAGTGAATTGCTAGAAAAAAGAAGGAAAGAGTAAGAAGTATGAGGAAAGGAGGAGATTAGACACAAAAAGGGAGGACAAAAGAACTGAGGGAGATATACAAGAGATGGTAAGGGACTAAGTCCGAGAAGGAGAGGGTTTTTGGGCAAGAAATCACAAGGATACTTGTAGTTGGGTTGTTCAGGCTATGTTTGAAGCTAAATCTATAGACTGTGAGGAAACCCACCAACAAGTAAATTTGGAGTCCAAATCCGCTTCCCAAACTATTTATGTTAGTAGGGTTAAGGCACCACATAATCCTTGTTTTCACAAAAATAAAATCCATGTGAAATGTGAACACCTGGATTTAATTCGTGTTTTTAAGTTATCTAAAATTTTATTACATGGTCTATGTTTATTCATACACAAAGAAAGCTAATAATAAAAACAGAATTGTATACATCTATTCATCAACACAAAATTAGCTACAACATTAAGATGCAACTTGCTCAGTGATTCAATCATAGCAACAACAAATGGCACAACACAATGGTTGGGACAAATCCATTACATACTTCATTTTTTCCCCTTTTACATGATATATGATGATAAATACAAAAACCTGTTTGTCCTCATTATTGTTGATAAAGCCATCAACTAATTCTTGCATTCCCCACAACCAAAATTGGAATCGGAATGGCCAATTGAAATTGAAAATGCAAGAACTTGACCATCTTCCTGCACTTTATTCCTTACCTCAGCTACATCCTTCTCTTCCATGAGTAGGAAGTGAAGGGAATCAGCCCATTCGAAGAGTATTTTGGGGTATTTCTAAATTTGATGAATCATCCTCAAGACTACAGAGTATGCATATAAAATAAATTAACCTCACATCAAAAGTTTTGAATAGAAATTTTTACAAGCATCTTATGTTTCTTTCCAAAATCAATATTAAAATAAAACAATGAACCACTGTGAAACCCAAACCACAATAGCAACAAACTAAAGGGAATGAGAGAAAACTAATTCAACCTAAGAAATATTACTAAGCTAAGAAGCATATAGTATTTCAATGAAAGATACTAAGTGATAATCTTTAGTGTTATAAAAAAAAATGAAAGAAAGGAATGAATGAATCTTTGGTAAAGAAATCAAGGAAAGAAAGAAAAAATTAATAAATCTGATATCAAAATTTCCTTAATGCCAAAGCCAAGAGACCCATACACACAACTACAAGCATGCAATTTTCCATTCAATCACAGTACATTCTTCCATATCCATTTTTCAAACCCAAGCAAAATCAAACTTTTCGCCATGTTTAAAAAAGCAAACAAAATGAGAAACAAAAAGAAAATAAAAATAGAAAAGACATTAGAGGGAAAGAGAGAGGGAACTTGGCAACCATGATTGGTGGTGATGCCGGTGAGAAGCGCTACCGAGAACGTTGGCATTGGTGCAAGTAGAAACTCGATTGGGCCCGAGAGAGAGAGGCCTTAAAAGAGGAGAACGCCACACCAAATAGCATCGAAGGTGGTGGTGTATGGGACTCGGTGGTTGCTAGCTGCAACCATGGAGATTCAAGAACGAAGAGAAAAGGGAAGAGAGAGAAGAAAAAAAAAAACTTGACGTATATCAATGACGTGTCAATTCAATGTAGTCATTAGATATCAAGATCAAGGGCTGAAATTCTAGCTATAGCACTCGTGCAATACCCTACCTATTGCACGGGATCTCAATCCATATCCAATTGGCCAATAACAACAGACATGCAAAACATACATGAAAAATGTAAAAGAGAGGTGTTACGTCCACAACAAATCATAGGTGATTAGTTATTGTTGGTTCAAATTTGAACCTAACACTAAGATTACTTTTTTGCTCCAACAATAACAACCAAGAACAATCGCCACTTAAGATTTGTTGTAAAAATGTTATGGATATATCATTTCTCAATGTAAAAAGGTAGGTACAACTTGGTTTAAACGCACGGAAAAATCAATAAGGAGAGAAGACAAAAAATAAATTGCAAAACCCTTTGTATACGTTGTGTCAAGTGAGTTATTATTAGGAGTTCAAATTCTCTTACCCACAAAATATGCTCTACTATTCCATGTATCACTAATTAAAAACTGGCATGCGTCGTTTTTTTTTTTTTCTCAAGCTAACAAAGAAAGCCTAGCGTTTTAATGAAAGTTATTGTATGAAGTTACTGACACCTCCCACCTCTATTAATTTATCTCTTTTTCTTGAAGACCGCACCATCACCAAAGAAGCTGTCACAAGAGGGAAAAAAAATTTCTATACGTACATGAATTTAGAAATTTGATAATAATAATTAAAAAAAAACCATAAATAGTCCATATATGAAATAAATCAAAAACCCAGTATCCAAACAAATTTAACTATGGGTTAATAACATTCATGCGAGACCACGGACCCATCTCTCTAAGCTTATAACCACAATGATAATACCATTGTAGCACTAGCCTATCACTACTTCTACTAGTACTTATACACATCCCACCAGATTGCTTAGCACCAAACAACAAAATTCCCAAAGGGTCACCATTTGATAAGACACCTACTTGTTTACGAAATCAATGTTTGCTTTGAAGATGAAGTGCAACCACAGGTTGAAGTCAGTCTCCGATCCTGGCCTCATCCGTTTTTGTCAGATTGACATCAAGATTTGCTATGAAAAATCCCCAAAGAGAAGAAATTAAGAAATTGCCCACAGCAAAAACCAAAAACTCAAACAAGAAGAAATTACCCACAACCTAAAAAATTGGGATGTGATGATTGATTAAACAAAATAGTGCTTCTTTGAGTAGTTGAGTTGTGGATAAAAAGCAGGCAAAGGGGAAGTCGATAGAGGGAAGGTTGGAGGTGGAAGGTGGAAGGTGGCTTGAGGCATTAACTTTTGTTAGTTTGAGAATGAAAAAGAAGAGATGCCTGTCATTTTTTAATTAGAGATACATGTAGCGGAGCATATTTTTTGATACAGAAGATTTGGACTCATTATTAGTCCACACTTGTTTTTTCACACACTTAGATTGTAAACAATTCGAATTCTATGAGTATTAAATGCTCAAGTTCAGCAAACTTGTTTTTTCATGCATTTAGGTTGTAAACAATTTGAGTTCTATGAGTATTGAATGTTCGAGTTCAACTTGAGCTTGAACTTAGCCTTTAAATTATGTTTAAATTTAAGTTTGCTAGATAGTTAAAAAGCTTAAGTTCGATTTGGCTTGGCTTGGTTTATTAGTCAAGCTTGACCTCAAACTCAAGCTTCATATAAAGTTTTTGAGCTCAAGATCAAGCTTTTGAACTTGAGATCTAATATAAAAATATCATCAAAAACATATTAAGTATATTATTATGTCTATTTGATTTAGACATGTGGCCTCAACTCCCAATTAATTAAATACTTAGTATGATATGAGTTTATTTTTCAAGCACATATCAAGCTTATTACCAAACACATAGACCAACCTAAGTGCAACTTAAGCTCCATTGTTCATGAGCCTGTTCATCATTTTTTATTTATTTATTTATTTTTTGCTTGGGCACAGCTCGTTTATTAAACAAATCTAAAAAATTATGGCTCAAGTTTGGCTCATTTATAAACAAGTTTTTTAACGAAAGGATTTACTTCATTCATGAGACATAACATACAACCTTGAATAGAACGTGTACCTTAATGTAATGAAATTCAAAAACAAGAATTGAGAAGACCTTCAATCTTCATCTCAATTCCACATGGTACCTAGGATGTGTGATCTCTCAATTAGTTCTTACATACAATTTTTTTTTTTTTTTTTTTTTTTTTTTTGTGTCTATTCTAGAGAGATAAAAGAGAAAATTGTTTTATCTTCTTTTAATTTTATGTACCTTTAATTGCCAAAGGCAGTTATTTTATTTAATCTTATTAAATAAACAACTAATTATCTAATTGGGCTCTCCTTTTTGGTTGGGTTTTAGTATGTGACTTGAGATGAGAGCAAAATGGACAAATAAGCCTCTAGCTTCAGGCTTCCATCAACTCTTGACAAGCTCAAGGTTACTATTAATTATATAACAAATACTACTATAGAAATATAATTGCACTCTAAGCCTTATTAATAAATTATATCTCAAGACTCTAATATAATACGATTTGACACCTCCATGAAACATTCATAGTGAACAAAGTCATAATAAACTACCACTTTGTAAATCACTAATTTATTCCTTGAGTCTCTGGTGTAATCTATTAGTTATTTATATATTTTATGAAACATAATTTCATTAAATATAAACTTTAGTAACTCTTTACTAAAGTGGTTGAGCCTAGCACCTTGAATAATTAGTTCCTGTCGGACCGTGAGCTATGTCATTCCATCTCAAAACCAATTGGCGATAAGGAAGACACACTCAAATCTTTTATGGCCTTCAACATTACATTATGCGGGCCTGTTTTTAGTGTAGTTGTAGAGAGTCAAATTGTGGTCCCCCCAACAATCCCTCCTTCACAATGACACTCCTGTGATTTGAACCAATGACCATGGCTATGATACCCTTTGTCGGATCGTTAGTTATGCTATTCCACCTCAAAACTAATTGGTGATGAGGAAGACACGTTCAAATTTTTTATGACCTTTGACATCATACCACGCAGACTTGTTTTTAGAGTGGTTATAGGGAGTTAAATTGTGGTCTCCCCAACAATTCCTAATAAACTTATCTCAAGGGAATATTTCAGGTTTATATAGAAAGAGATCATGAATTTCATCTTGAGAATATGTGTTCTCTCAACACTTTGAGTAGTTACTCAACATTAAGATTTTGATGGTTTAGATTAGATCCCACTCCTGATGTAATAAAACAATTTACATTTTATGATTGGGTTCACAATCTTCTCATGATTGAGAGTTTATGAAAATAGAAGTCGGGAGATTTATTATTCATGTGGTAATTGTTAATTGAATAATTAATCTCACAACGGCCTAGTTCAATATGTCTTACACACCAACATAACGACTAGAATTTTCCACTTCCATGATCAAGACAAACCATTTTAGTTGACATGTTATACTTTTCACAAATGAAACAACTAATTTCATCACCTATTACGAACTACGTTTTTTAGTTTACAAAAAACTTGTGATTTATATTTTTTGTAACTAAATCACATACAATGCATCTTAAGGAATATATAATAATGTCCAATTAGTTCATAGACAAATAATCTCATATATTAAAGAATTTAATTATTTAAAATATGACAATAAATTGGATTTTAGGACACAAACTCTAACAGTTATGTTGTTCGAAGTATTAGAAGCAAAGAAAAGGTACATCAACCATAATTGGAATCCTCGGATTATTTGTTTTGACAGGTACAAAGGTGCTACCAACAATATTGTTTTTATTCAATAATTCAACTAATATTTGTGACAACAATAAAGAACATATAACTTGATCTTCGGATTATATAATCACCTTTTACTAACATCCATTTTGAATGAATTCTTAACATAGCATATATTTTGTTTTCCTCCCTGAATGAGTTGTTATTTCTTTGCCTCTGGTTAGACATTTAAAGTATTTTAACACAAATTTGAATATTATTCTGAAGCATTATTCAAATTTTCCTAGTCCTCACCCTGTTTTAAGATTTTACTTATTTGGACCCAAATTTTAAGTTGATATGCATGCTTCAATCTCTGTTTTTAAAGCAGGGATGTAGAATTTTTAATTAAATAAATTTGAAATTGTAATATATGTCCTGCTTTTATTTGAACAAGGTCGATTTACTAAAGAGTTCGGATTCGATGACGCTTTCAATTATAAGACAGAGCATGACTTGGATGCAGCTCTAAAAAGGTCAGTGGACAATATGCATATAAATTATTTAAAAGAAATCAATGAGCCAATATCAACTTTCCCTTTTTCCAATGGTAATTGCACTATTCACTAATATACTCAAGGTGACAGCAAATTTCATAACACTAAAGAGTAAAATTTAGCAAAAACTAATGTTTGATAAATTTCACAATAACAATATCAAGGCCTAAATGCTCAAAAAAATGTGAAAACACAAGAGCTATTTAGACTCTTAAATTAAAGTTACAACTCGATTGATTTTACTCTAACTTAATACTAAGTGCAAAATAGAGTAAATGCGAGTGGATAAACAAACAAGCTACTCTAACCCATAAACATTATAACATAGCAGTAAAATGGAAGGTAAAAGAGTAGGGAAGAAGAATGCAAACACAAGATAACAAGCCGATGTATTATTGAAGAGGAAACCGAAGAACTCGGCGAAAAACCTCTCTGCCGCCCTCCAAGCGGTAATTGATCCACTAGACAATCGGTTGGGATACATGGGTTAGCAAGAGACTCTCTAAGCCTAATCTACCCAATGTATCTAAGCTCTCCAAGCTCCTACTCCAACAAGACTTCTTGGAACCGTGTCTTGTTTAGCTCTTCGGATTCCGCAACAAGCTCCATGTTGCATTTGCCATCCTTGGCTTCTTCCAATATTTTCCAACAACACCAAAACCTCACCGAACACTCTGAAAGGGTGTGGTAAGTGTTTGGGCTATCAACCTCTTAATGGTATGAAAATAGAGAGATAGGAGTTGAGGAAAATCCACAAGCAATTGTGTAGAGAAATATAGGTATAACAATCTCTAACTCTCAAGGTTTGTGGCTTACCTACAAGATACTCATGAAACACAGTTTGTCTCCATTTGTCCCGACTCTTCACATTTAAGTCATGTGCGGGGCACATGCATTATTTCGCGGGATGCTTAGTCGCGAGCTACTCATGAAAACTCTTCTGTCTTCAATTGCTTGAGTCTTCACATTCTCTCTCTCTATCACACAACCCTTACAATTAAATCCCACCTCGGAACCGTGTCTTATTTAGCTCTCCGGATCCCACAACAAGCTCCATGTTGCATCCGCCATCCTTGGCTTCTTCCAATATTTCCCAACAACACCAAAACCTCACCGAACACTCGAAAAGGGTGTAGTAAGTGTTTAGGCTATCAACCTCTCAATGGTATAAAAATAGAGAGATAGGAGTTGAGGAAAATCCACAAGCAATTGTGTAGAGAAATATAGGTATAACAATCTCTAACTCTCAAGGTTTATGGCTTACCTACAAGATACTCGCGAAAAACACTACTGTCTCCATTTGTCCCGACTCTTCACATTCAAGTCATGTGCAAGGCACATGCATTATTTCGCGGGATGTTTAGTCGCGAGCTACTCATGAAAACTCTTCTGTCTTCAATTGCTTGAGTCTTCACATTCTCTCTCTCTATTACACAACCCTTACAATTAAATCCCACAATAAATACAGGGTACAAAAGATTGAATAGAATTACAATCAAATTTGGCACAAAATTAAAGCCAACAAAATATATAGTTGTAAATTACCATTTTAAGGCCTAATTGAATTGTTACTTGCAAGAGCAAGTTTTATAAAATTAAAAAAAAAAAAAAAAAAAAAAAAAAAAAAAAATGAGAGGCTTTTTTTTTTTTTTTTTGTTGTGGGGGTTAATGCTGTTAGGTGCTTTCCTGAAGGCATTGACATAATACTTTGATAATGTCGGAGGGAAAAAGCTTGATGCAGTGCTCCTTACACATGAGACTCCATGGGCGCATTGCAGTAGCTGGAATGATCTCACAATACAATCATGATCAACCTGAAGGCATAAGAAATTTATTATCTGTGGTATATAACAGGATTCATAGAGAAGGATTTACAGTGTATATTCCTATCACCTCTTTCCCAAGTTCTTAGACCTTGTGCTACCTTACATTAGAGAAAGGTAGCATATGTGGAAGACATGGCTGAAGGATCCTGCAGCTCTTGTAGGAATTTTTAGTGGCCACAATGTCAGAAAGCAAGTAGTTGTAGTTGCTCGGGAGTGATCATTTTACCTCCTTTTGCATATGTTTTTAAGACTTTTTTTTTCCTGTGTAATACTAATACACAACCATATATAGTGCTTCTCTTTGTTTTTTTTTTTTTTTTTTTTTTTTTTTTTTAAATTTTTTGTCACTTACCTTATTACTTAATCTATGTAGGTATCAAATTTTTGAGAGTGAACAATTAATTTGGAACATCTTATTTAAACAGATTGGATTAGGTATATATAGTGGCTTACTGATTCGAATTATGCACGTGGATAGTGAAATTTCAACACAAAAACCACTCCCATGCCATGCATGATGGTCTTAACTCTTAATTAAGATCATTTGATTAATGCAAAAAGGAAACCATTACATTTTTCACAAAATTTCACTTCTTTAAACACTAGCTAGAAATAGTTATTACCCTATTTGCAAGCTTCTGTGTGGATGAGGAGATGATCTAACATTGACCATTAAGTGTGCAAGCAAAATCCAATTTTTAGATTTCTCTCAACCAATCATTTAGATATGTCCAAATAGATAATTTTCTCTATTGATAATTTACACATATTTTAGTGGGTTTTGAATTTATGACATTATTAATTATGAAAGGAGAAAGTGATTGAAAATACATTTGTGAATTAAGAAAAAGTCTCACAAATCTTAAGATTTGTGCATTAAAAAAAAAAATCTATAATATAATATAAGAGCCTAAAGATGTGATGGGGTTCCAAAATTTAATGAAATCTCTCTCTCTCTCACGCACACATGATAGTCGGCAAAATCATGTAATATATGGCAACTAGGGGAGCCTTCTTTCTTAATTATTTGGAAAAGTCATTTTCTAGTTCTTTCACAAGCTGCCACTTTGACCTCGAATCAGTCACAATAGTACAGGTGTCTTATGATTTTCTTATCTCAGATTCTCTATAATATCACGGCTCCTCCACTCTCCTTTCCTTTTCAGATTCTCTCTTCTTTTTTCTCAATAATATCTGCAAATAATTAATTAAATTTGAATTTAAGAAGGTGACCAAATTCAAGAAATTTCAACCCCATAATCACAGTTCCTTAGGTCAAGAATATGGAAGTAAATTAAAACACGTGGCTCATCACTATTGGAGTTTCCTTATAGCACTTTGGTGGTGGTGGTGCCGCCAAAACATGTCACACCAGCAAACTTAGTAAAAATCATATTAATTAATTTGTAGAGATATATTACTGTCAGAAACTCTTTAAAGAATCCAATATTGCTTTCTTCAGTCATCACAATTTCCATTAAAATCGTATTTCCTGTTATGTATTATCATGTGTGCGTTTGAATAAGATTAAATTTCAATTTATTTTGACTGCCAATTTATTTACAACCTTTTTTTGGTATAACTATATTTTTCTTAGTTTATTATTATTATTTTTGAACAAAATAAGTTAAAACCTTGAATGGTTTTCTGTATGCATGCATAAGCATAATATAAAAGCATGACATTAGAAGGGATGAAAGATGTTTCAGTATAACTGGTTGAGAAATTAATTCCTATCCCACTTTAAAATCATTGAAAAGTTACAAAGCCTTATCAAAACAAATCTACTTTTAGTGGATATGTTGGGTACTAAATCAGCTATTAAGAAAGCTTGTGATGGATGTATCCCCAACAAAAATTCGTTAAATATCTCTTCATCTTTACCAACATATACAAAGCAATAATCCCTGTACTAATCAGTATTACTCATTAAAATAATGCTTACCCAAATCATTATTATACAACTGGGCCTTATCTTTCTGCATAAAAGGTTATCCAATAATATTTAAAGAAATTTTCTAAGCAGCAGAACCATTGTATGAGTCTTAGGTATATATGTATCACTCATTTGTAGTTACCAATTTGTAGTCCATACTATTCATACTATACTTGATTTTCCACCATATATAGTGCTTCTCCCCATTACCATGGTGAAAGCCATTGCTGCTTGAGAGCCATGGTAAATAAATTCTCAGGATTCAATATACTATAGGCTGTTTTAATAAGGAATGCTTGTCCATATATGTAAACATTGAGAGGATAATAGTCTACTGGCAAATAAACAAAAATTTTCGTGACTGCAAAAGTAATTTCCAGAGTGTTTTGGCAAGGAATTGGGCCTTGATTTGAGCCAAGTCGCTTACAGTATGAATGTTTGTATGCATAGTGATTAACATCAACTCTGGTATCTGTCTATTTGTTACTACTTCTTAAATTATGTGTTAACATCAATTAACAACTGCCTTATACACCTTTGTTTCAAAGGTAATATTGAGTGCAACAACCAGTTTTGTTTTTCCCAAACTACTATGAAGCATTAACGTTTCGGCAGAGTCAACATAACACCAATATAACTTTCTTTTGCTTTTGATAAGTAATAATGAAAAGCATTATCGACCTCAAGGGGTTTAAACCTCTTTACCTTGATTGCCATAATCTTGGCGGCATTTAACATAATAGCCCCATAGCATATTTAGCACATGGCAATAAACAATTCGGTTGTGTAGTGGGATTTTATTGGTACTTGGTAGAGAGTCTTTTCTCTCTTCTTGTTGTTCTATATTTACTAGGAAGAATGGTAATGTACTGTAACATGTGTTTTGCCCCAAATATTTCTTTACTTCAAGTGATAGGAAGGAAAAAGGAAAGATAGAGAACAGAGGAACGAAAATGCCTCTTTATTTAGAGGGAAATGGATTGGATGATGATTCCACTTCAAGATGAGTATGTCATTAACTCAAGCTTAGCACAAAGAGTAAGATGTCACCTGATTTAGTTTCAAGAATGGCTTCACCTCTATGTAGAGATCTAATTTGTATAACCAGAAAAAAGTTTGGCGTTAGGGTATGATGAATAAAACGTGTTCAGCACCAAACATTGCCTAATCCAATGATCATCCTTTGTTGAGAAACACAGCCAATTAATATAACACACAACAGAATTATATCCTTTTACCCTCTGTGCTAATTCAATGAATATTT
Source organism: Quercus dentata (assembly GCA_028216015.1). Taxonomy (NCBI): domain Eukaryota; kingdom Viridiplantae; phylum Streptophyta; class Magnoliopsida; order Fagales; family Fagaceae; genus Quercus; species Quercus dentata. The sequence continues at coordinate 45,166,912 of CP116453.1, read as the reverse complement.
CAAATAAATTAGCTAAGCACAATAACCAATATAAATAAAAATTTCAGCAGCAACCCACAATCAAGACCTCAATTTTTTACGTGGAAAACCCTTCAATGAAAAGGGAAAAACCACAGGACCTAGTCCAGTAAAATTTTTCACTATAGAAATTGGGTTTGCTACAATATTCTCGAGAACAAATGTTAGAGGCTACCAAGGAAAAAAAAATCACTATTGAATTACAAAAAGTTATTCATCACAGTAGGCAATAGGGTGGATGCCAACTTTAACAAGAAGAAAAGATCTCACCAAGTGGCTAGCATTCAAGCGAGCAACAACACTGGTCAATACAAGCTCTCTTCATTAGGAACAACATGCTAAAACTTCATCAAAATCGGAACTAAAATGAGCTTCCAATTTTGGCTTGAAACTAGTTGGTTTTGTAGAAAAAAAATTCTGAAATCTTCTTCTCTCTCATACACAGCAACTTTAGTATTGCAAAATTTTCAATGTAGATAGTGCAACTGTAAGGAGAATATAAGTGTTGATATTATTAGAAAATATGAAAACATAAGAGGAAGTAATTATTAAAATGAAGTCCCAAAAAAAAAAAAAAAAAACAAAAAATAAGTACTTTCTGAATTTTCTGAGAAATGTTTGATAGAAATTTAACCATCATGGAAGAACTACGATAAAATAGAGCTAGAAGTTGAAGATACACAAAATCTATGCAGTAAAATATGAATTAATGGTTGGAAACAAAACTCTTTGGATATCATTTACCAAAGAATATGGTAAATATCTAAATACAGAAAGAAAGAAAAAAAATGGCAGAGAGGAGAACAAATCACGAGCAGTTAGCAGACTTCAAAGTAAAACAGCAAACAGAAGGAAATAGAGGGAACATACCAGTTTAAATGATTTTGACCTTTACATAGGATGTATCAAATGTTTATCTCAATCATTGGAACATGTAGCAATCTTAAACCCTTTTGGGCTAAACTACATGACCTCTGATTGGGACAATCAAAGATCATTGGTATTTGTAATTTAGTGATGCAATGAGCCACTTACACCATAAGCAGATATTGTGGCTTCTTGCTAATGTATAAATCATGAATGAATGATAGGTTCTCCAGTTACTGTTTGGGTCTATGATTAAATAGGAGGTTGTGCTCTTCAATCAATGGAAATGGTGGAATTATTTGGAACTCATATGCAACTGACGCTAGAGACAGCATGATCAATGTCAGCCGTTATTCACAGTTTATGAAATGAAATCTCATGCTGAGTTGAGTGAGCTCTAAACTTAGTTCCTTGAAATTTTGGTATTTGATATTTCAAATTTTTATTTTTATAGTGAGCTCGAATGTTTGGCTTAACTTATTTTATTGTTAATGAGCTAATTTTTTGTCTCATATAAATTTTCAGATGAGTTGGCCATAATTTGGGAGAAAACTTGGTGCCCAATTATATAGATGTCATCATATGGTAATTGTTGTTGATTCTACCAATTTGAAAATGGTGTATTTGCTTATAGTGTCATGTGTGTGTGTAAAAGACTAGGGTTGTGCTAAATTGATATCTAGCATAAAATTTAGTCACTTATCATGTATGGATCCTGCCTTTAAGCATCCAAACCCTCTTAGGGTCTCAATTCCTTCAGTTGCCATCACCATCTTCAAATAAAGTATTTTCTACGGTAGCACTACTGTGAGTAATGCATAAAATTCTACGGTAGCACCAATATTATTAAATTTGCTCTCCACTCCTAGCTCTAGAAGTACATAATGGAAAGAAAAGGCAGGCATATCCTACATCCAATTGCCCTGCACAGCCATCTTAATCAAATGAACCAGATTATATAAGTTCACTAATATGTAGAGAAAATTGCATGACTTGTAAACAACTTGAGGTGAAAAAACCCTATTATGTCAAATGTGATATGGAATGGTTATATATTTCTTATGTTTAAAAGAATCAAGTATGCTTTTATTTATTTTTTTAGCATCCCAGCCAAAAGAAAGTAGGGAAAAATAAAAATAAACTAGAATCAGTAGCTTTTAATCCTTGTTTAAACCATTTAAATATCCCACTAATCAATGCTAATTTGAAAATGTAAATTTATATTGGCATTTCTCAATGCACCTACATTTGTGTTTTAGCATTCTGCTAAAGGAATGTTGTTTAGTCTAATATTATTACAAGTCCCTATTTAAGAGAGCTATCCAAATTTATACATTTAGTCAGGTTAAGAGTGCCTCTTTCCATGCTTCTCATTTATATTTTTGCATCATTAGCCACTGACATCTTATAGAAATTGCAGGAGGAAAAGATTGATGGCCTCTTTCCATGTTTTCTTGACTTCTGAATTAATGAAACGTGTGGGTAATCCTAACCTTTCAACTCTCTGATTCTTTCCCATTTTCTTAGAGGTTGTTGCTATGGTTAAACCAATCCAGGACCTAGAACAAGTAGCAGAGAGGATGATGCAACAAGCATATCAAAGAGGTAGAGCAAAATCAAGTGGTTCCTCTCATAGAGGATGTGTAAGCGCCCTTCCTTAGCTTGGTGCTAAAGTTTTCTACAAGAGTGGAAGATTTTTATTTATTTTTTTATTTTTTTATGAGAACAAGAGTGGAAGATGAAGTGCAATAAAATCAAGTGGTTCATAATGGTAGGAAATCTTAGAGTTGTTTAGATGAAATTTAGATCTATAGACAAACTCATTAGGTAGCTAATGTGTATTACATACTATCAACTTCTAGCATAGTGCTTTTAAGAGCTCTTTGAACCATGGATGTGTCTAACTATATTTGGTAGCAGTACTTTGTCAAGGTGTTTTAAATTTCATGTATTGGCTTTTCTTCTTTTATGGGATTTATGGGTTTACAACATAGATTATTATGGGTTTTTTGGGACTTTTTTTACTACATATATTGCTAACTTAAAGGGATTTAAATGCTATTTTGGCGTGGTTTTTTTCCCACTAAACTCTTAATAGACTATGAGATAAAAACTGAAAGTTAACACTGAATCAAGGTGTTAATTTCAAAATTTTAAAGTTAAGGACATATGTTTAAATACCAATATATTGGCAAGCACGTGCCTTGCACATGCAACTCAAACTAGTTGAAAAGAAAAAAGCCCAAGTAAAAAAGAAGAGATGAAAAGTGAAAAGTACTTAAACTTGTTTTCTGCACTAATTTCAGCTATTCTCCCAGTTGAAAATACTATAAATAGCCCTTTAAGACATGGGACAACGATTCCCTTGGCCTAAATTGAGGGCAACGAGAAATCTGTAAAATTTGTAATTTGGTGAGGTATATGATGAGAGCAGATGAAGCAGATTATTGAAATCATAATTATTGTACACAGTGCTTGAAGAGAAGCTAATGTCTTAAGGCCTAATACTAATAGTGATATCTCTGAATGACCTAATTTATGGAAAAAAAATTCAAAAAAACATGAACCACCAACAAATGTGAAAGATACAGCACACCAAAACAAACATATATGACTATGTGTTAATATCTGAAATTTTGGAAAATCAATTGAAAGAAAAAGCTAGCAAGTTTATGCCTGCAGATCAAAAATGAAAAGGGAAAATTTCAAAATAACAATTTACTATTTGATTTTCCAAAATGCTAAGCTCTTCTTAACATTAAGAAAGATTTAAAAGTTTAAAATTATGAATTTTATTGGCCATGTTCCGAATGTTCAATAGTTAAAAATTCATCAATTCATAGAGTTAAAACAGAAAAACTTTATTGCTTATTACATAAGATCTAAATTGCCAGAGCATGACTAGCATTAGATTTAATCATGCTAGAATCATTATTATTATTTTGATAAATATTTTTTAAATATGATTGTAAACATTGAGAAGGTCCAAGGTATAATAACACCATACAGACAGAATGACTTTCATATCAAGAGAGTCAAACCACAATTCAGTGATTTGGCTGTACTCAATATAACTCTATACATTGTTTTGGTGATGTATGAACACAGGTGGAGTTGACACACATGCCTGGAGTTGACACACATGCCTTTACATAGACTAAAACTTTTGTTTATGTAAATATGTACATTGGCTATAGAACACAGTGATTCTGCAAATACATAAACTGAATAGGTCTTGTAAAGCACAAATTACGAAGTAAATTATAAATACATATCCCAAGTGGTAAAGAGAAAACAAACCTGAAGTTCCTTGGCATCATTTGTCATCAAGTTCACTATTTTACGAGATGAAATCTTCTTGTGAGCTTCAAAAGGTGGAAACCATATACTAAAATATTAGAAGTAGAACCATCAACAACTTCAGTGTTGTCAGAAAATTTATAGGAATGTGAGTTCAAATTTGCTTGCACTAGTTGAACTAGGGATCACTTAAATCACTACACCCTGCATATGATATGAAAACTAAAGTCAACAAGACCCTTACCCACACAATTCAAGCATAAACATGGCAATTATGACCCAGCCCAAATCAACTATTGCCAAATGTTTAAGCACAAGAACTGATTCATGTTCTGTTGCAGTTTCAGCTCAAGAAATTAAGAAGGCCAGCTTATAAGTGAAGGTTACAAGAGATGTTGAGACAAAGAATGTGTATGTTTTTATCAATGGACATCAAAGCAAACTCTAAGAGCAACCATTTCAATATTGAAATTTCCAAATTGCCATAAAATTTTGATTTTGAAAAATGCAAATGGAATCACAACTTTCATAATTGTTTTGGATAGTTCACAAATTTCCTGTAATTAATTCAAGAAGCATTAATCTATCAATGGGTGTGGTATTTGGAGGAGTATAAGAATGGGTTGGGAGATGTTTGGTCAGCATAGTTGGTTTGAGGTTGGTGTAGGGAACCTTATTCTTTTTGGCATGAATGTTGGCATGGAAGCCAACCACTCAAAGATTCTTTTCTGCTTTTATAATGAAATGGTCTCAAATGTAAGACAATGAGCAAAAGATTTCACAAAGGGTTTCTTCAGTTGACTGAAAAGCTACTACTAGCATAAATCATGCAGAAATAAAATTTGCTGATGGATTCTGAATAAAATTTGTTTTTTTAACTTATTATTATTATTTTTTGAGTTTGTTGTTATCTTTAGTTATTTGCTTATGGATTCTGAATAAAATTTACAGAGAAACCTCGTAGGTGATATGATGAGTGAAGCTACAATGCCCGGGCCTAAATCTAAAAGCAAAAGGTCAGGAAAATCACAGAAAAGTCAGCATGTAATTTCAACCACTTCAGTTGGTGCTAATGGTGTGCCATCTTCACCCACCACACACAAAAAACAGTAGAGACTATTGTTAAAATTTTCAGCATCAATATCTGATCAAGAGTACTGGCCCAATTTATGAAAAAACAATCAGTTTGACGATTCCGTTTGAAGCTAAGTTTGACAATCAGTTTGAATCTAAGTTTCATAAGCACACAAAGACTAGGAAAGCTAAGGTATATTTGCAATATTCTTTTGTTGCCATGGAAATTTTACATTTATTACTTTATCACTTTAGATTTAAGATTATTATGGTAAAGATGTTAAAAATTATGTTATAGAAAGAACACTTCGAGTTGTTAACTGAAGCCCATTTGTGATCCTTTATAATTCATCAACCTCAGTTTCTGCTATAAAATAAAAGTAAATTGTAAATCAAATTATCTATATGATTGACAGAACTTGCTGTTATTAATGGTGACACAAAGGCATTTGTAATTCTTCTGACTAATGGCAAATATATGACTAGCAATTACTTCGTTATATCCACGTCAGAAACTAAAAGAGTCACAGCAAAGGGCATTCCCACATTGTTCAGGCTAAGCTAAATGACTTTAATGTCAAACAGTGTGAAACCACAATCCAGTGATATGACTGCACTCATGACTCGACACAACTCTATACCTTGTAGATATGCACATTGGCTACAGACACTATGACTCAACAAATATATATATAAACTGAATTTGGTCTTGTAAATGACCATTTGAATTATGTACACATAATTCAAATGGTAAGAGAAAGCAAACCTGAAGTGCCTTGGCAACAGTTGTCATCAACTTAATATTTTCCCAAATGCAAACTTCTCACCAGCTTCCTGAGTTTGACTTTGAAATCTTTGCAATATGGCCACCTAAAAACCATATATAGATATATTAGAACCATCAACACCTTCAGTGCTGTCTGAAATTTTAAGTTAAAATTTTCTTGCACTAGTAAAACTGAGCCCCAACCCAAACTTGAAATGAAAAATCAAGAGCATCACCTGCCCAAGTTCTCATTCTTATGCAACTAAACTCCATTTTCCCACAATAAACTCACCCTCATAAACAGCGCAATTATGACCCAGCCCAAATCAACAAAATGTACCATTAAGTTTTAGACAGTCCTAATCAAATGAACTGATCCACGAACTCTTACAGTATCAAAATGTGAAGGTTACAAGAAATGCTGAGCCAAAGAATGAGTATTTGGACATAAAGGAGGTTCTAATGGTGATGAATCCAACATTCCAAATTTCCCAATGTCCAGAAATTTTCAATTTTGAAAAATTTTTAGAAAGCAAATAGGCTAGGCTAACAAACATAAATTTGATAGCAGTAAGACAATAGGTGACAATCAGAAAATATTTAAATAGACTATGCCTTTAGCAACAATTTAATTCTTTTGGTAATTTACAGATACAAAAATTTGAATAGCAGCAAGCCAATTGGCAGCCATCACGATCAAAAAATATATTTAATTATATTATGTTTTTAGCAACTTTTTAATTCTTTGCGATAATTTGCAGAGACAAAACTTTGAATAGAACCAAGCCAATTTGCAGCAATCACAAAAAACTAAATTATATAATGCTTTTAGTGACTTCTCACAAACAATTGCAGATAATTTCAAAGATTGAAGAAGAAGAAGAGTAGAAAATTTTCAAGTGTTGCCATGGTGGGTGGTGAGATTAATTTCAAAAGCCATTAATCCAAATTGCATTTATATATTTTCATCAATGGAATGGGGTTCAATTAAGTATTCATTACGAATATAAGAGAATAGCAGAGGATATAGACTTACGGAGAATTGATTTCAACTCATGGAACGTGGCTAATCTTGATCCTCTCATTGTATTCAAATTTGGGGCACTCATAAATCACCAGCTTTTTCAATTGGGTGAGGCGTTGCATGGCTTCCTTTGTGGGCAGATGCACCAGGTTCCAGCAACGTACAAGATACAGCTGTTGAAGAGAAGAAATATTGCCCAACCACTCTGGCAAAACTACCAAATATACGCCTATCCACAAAATTTTAAGGGCAATGAAATATTGAATTTGGTCTAGGAGAGTATTTGGCCCCCTAAACTTGAGACTTTGGAGGGAGAGTTGAATGGAGGAAGTAGAAGAAGAAGGCAGACAATCCCAATTCTCCAAATATTCACTGCCAGTGGGTAGGTCTTCAATACCACTTCTTATTATGTACGACGGGACACCTGGCAAATACCTCAGGTCACCATAAGCCACTACCAACTTCTGAAGGGAAGCGCAGGTGTGCAGTGAGTCTGGCAAATATCTCAGCTTCGGACAGTCAGATAAGGTGAGCTCCTCTAGGCAAGGAAACACCAACACCTCACCTGCACTTGTCAACTCTTTTGCATCCTTCCACTCTTCTAAGACTTCCATGTACTTCAAAATACATAAACTGAATAGGGTCTTGTAAAGCACAAATTAAGAAGTAAATTATAAATACATATCCCAAGTGGTAAAGAGAAAACAAATCTGAAGTTCCTTGGCATCATTTGTCATCAAGTTCACTATTTTACAAGATGAAATCTTCTTGTGAGCTTCAAAAGGTGGAAACCATATACTAATATATTAGAAGTAGAACCATCAACAACTTCAGTGTTGTCAGAAACTTTATAGGAATGTGAGTTCAAATTTGCTTGCATTAGTTGAACTGGGGATCTTAAATCACTACACCCTGCATATGATATGAAAACTAAAGTCAACAAGACCTTCACCCACACAATTCATGCATAAACATGGCAATTATGACCCAGCCCAAATCAACTATTGCCAAATGTTTAAGCACAAGAACTGATTCATGTTCTGTTGCAGTTTCAGCTCAAGAAATTAAGAAGGCCAGCTTATAAGTGAAGGTTACAAGAGATGTTGAGACAAATAATGTGTATGTTTTTATCAATGGACATCAAAGCAAACTCTAAGAGCAACCATTTCAATATTGAAATTTCCAAATTGCCATAAAATTTTAATTTTGAAAAATGCAAATGGAATCACAACTTTCATAATTGTTTTAGATAGTTCACAAATTTCCCATAATTAATTCAAGAAGCACTAACTATCCATGGGTGTGGTCTTTGGAAGAGTATAAGAATGGGTTGGGAGATGTTTGGTCAGCATAGTTGGTTTGAGGTTGGTGTAGGGAACCTTATTCTTTTTGGCATGAATGTTGGCATGGCAGCCAACCATTCAAAGATTCTTTTCTGCTTTTATAATGAAATGGTCTCAAATGTTAGACAATGAGCAACAGATTTCAGAAAGGCTTTCTTCAGTTGACTGAAAAGCTACTACTAGCATAAATCATGCAGAAATAAAATTTTCTTATGGATTCTGAATAAAATTTGTTTTTTAACTTATTATTATTATTTTTTGAGTTTGTTGTTATCTTTAGTTATTTGCTTATGGATTCTGAATAAAATTTACAGAGAAACCTCGTAGGTGATATGATGAGTGAAGCTACAGTGCCCGGGCCTAAATCTAAAAGCAAAAGGCCAGGAAAATCACAGAAAAGTCAGCATGTAATTTCAACCACTTCAGCTGGTGCTAATGGTGTGTCATCTTCACCCACCACACATAAAAAACAGTAGAGATAATTGTTAAAATTTTGAGCATCAATATCTGATCAAGAGTACTGGCCCTAGTTATGAAAAAGAATCAGTTTGACGATTCCGTTTGAAGCTAAGTTTGACAATCAGTTTGAATCTAAGTTTCATAAGTACACAAAGACTAGGAAAGCTAAGGTATATTTGCAATATTCTTTTGTTGCCATGAAAATTTTACATTTATTACTTTATCACTTTAGATTTAAGATTATTGTGGTAAAGATGTTAAAAGTTATGTCATAGAAAGAACACTTTGAGTTGTTAACCGAAGCCCATTTGTGATCATTTATAATTCATTAACCTCAGTTTCTGCTATAAAATAAAAGTAAATTGTAAATCAAATTATCTATATGATTGACAGAACTTGCTGTTATTAATGGTGACACAAAGGCATTTGTAATTCTTCTGACTAATGGCAAATATATGACTAGCAATTACTTCATTATATCCACGTCAGAAACTAAAAGAGTCATAGCAAAGGGCATTCCCACACTGTTCAGGCTAAGCTATAATAACACTAAAAGCACAGAATGACTTTCATGTCAAACAGTGTGAAACCACAATCCAGTGATATGACTGCACTCATGACTCAACACAACTCTATACCTTGTAGATATGCACATTGGCTACAAACACTATGACTCAACAAATATATATAAACTGAATTTGGTCTTGTAAATGACCAATTATGAAGTGAATTATGTACACATAACTCAAATGGTAAGAGAAAGCAAACCTGAAGTGCCTTGGCAAATGGCAACAGTTGTCATCAACTTAATATTTTCCCAAACGCAAACTTCTCACCAGCTTCCTGAGTTAGACTTTGAAATCTTTGCAATATGGGAAAAATCTGAAGGTAAAAACCATTTATAGATATATTAGAACCATCAACACCTTCAGTGCTGTCTGAAATTTTAAGTTAAATTTTTCTTGCACTAGTAAAACTGAGCCCCCAACCCAAACTTGAAATGAAAAATCAAGAGCATCACCCACCCAATTTCTCATTCTTATGCAACTAAACTCCATTTTCCCACAATAAACTCACCCTCATAAACAGTGCAATTATGACCCGGCCCAAATCAACAAAATCTACCATTAAGTTTTAGACAGTTCTAATCAAAAGAACTGATCCACGAACTCTTACAGTATCAAAATGTGCAGGTTACAAGAAATGCTGAGCCAAAGAATGAGTATTTGGACATAAAGGAGGTTCTAATGGTGATGAATCCAACATTCCAAATTTCCCAATGTCCAGAAATTTTCAATTATGAAAAATTTGTAGAAAGCAAATAGGCTAGGCTAACAAACAGAAATTTGATAGCAGTAAGACAATAGGTAACAATCAGAAAATATTTAAATAGACTATGCCTTTAGCAACAATTTAATTCTTTTGGTAATTTACAGAAACAAAAATTTGAATAGCAGCAAGGCTATTGGCAGCCATCACGATCAAAAAATATATTTAATTATATTATGTTTTTAGCAACTTTTTAATTCTTTGCGATAATTTGCAGAGACAAAAATTTGAATAGAACCAAGCCAATTTGCAGCAATTACAAAATACTAGATTATATAATGCTTTTAGTGACTTCTCACAAACCATTGCAGATAATTTCAAAGATTGAAGAAGAAGAAGAAGAGTAGAAAATTTTCAAGTGTTGCCATGGTGGTTGGTGAGATTAATTTCAAAAGCCATTAATCCAAATTGTAGCATTTATATATATTTTCATCAATGGAATGGGGTTCAATTAAGTATTCATTCCAGGAATACTCTCTCACCCATTACGAATATAAGAGAATAGAAGAGGATATAGACTTACTGAGAATTGATTTCAACATATGGAACGTGGCTAATCTTGATCCTCTCATTGTGTTCAAATTTGTGGCAACCAGAAATCACCAGCTTTTTCAATTGGGTGAGGCGTTGCATGGCTTCCTTGGTGGGCAGATGCACCAGGTTCAAGCAATACACAAGATACAGCTGTTGAAGAGAAGAAATATTGCCCAACCACTCTGGCAAATCAACCAAATTTACATTTATGCCTATCCACAGAATTTTAAGGGCAGTGAAATATTGAATTTGGTCCCGGAGAGTATCTAATTCATTTATCCAAATATTTGGCCCACAAAACATGAGACTTTGGAGGGAGAGTTGAATGGAGGAAGTAGAAGAAGAAGAAGAAGAAGAAGAAGGCAGACAATCCCAATTCTCCAAATATTCACTGCCAGCGGGTAGGTCTTCAATACCACGCCTTATTATGGATGACGGGACACCTGGCAAATACCTCAGGTCAGTCCAGCCCACTACCAACTTCTGAAGGGAAGCGCAGGTGTGGAGTGAGTCTGTCAAATTTCTCAGCTTCGGACAGTGACGTAAGGTGAGCTCCTCTAGGCAAGGAAACACCAACACCTCACCTGCACTTGTCAACTCTTTTGCATCCTTCCACTCTTCTAAGACTTCCATGCACTCCAATTTAAGTATTCTCAATGCCGGAAATAATATTGCATTTTTGCAACTCTCATCACGGTAAAACTCGCTTCCTATACATCTTACCTTCTTCATATGAGATATTTCAAGAACCCTAAGACAGGGTAATTGCCCCAGAGTAGGAACTTCTTCACAATTCATGATCCATCCCAATGTGATCTCCATCAAATTGTGATGTAGCGACAAACCAACCCATGATGGGAATTTCTTTCCTCCGTACCCTTCAATTGTTAAGCTTTTCAAATTTCGGTGAGGCTGGAGGCCTTCCAACACCTTTCCATCTTTATCTCTATAATCTTCTATTCCATTCCAGTATAATCCCAACTTGAATATTTCCTTTTCTTTTAATTTTGCACTTTTGGCTTCTTCCTCATCTTCCACAAAATCTAGATTGTAGATGTCTATTTCTCCTCTCAGATTCTTTAAAGCTCCCAATTCTTTGATGCTATGACCTTCATCTTGACCCACAACAAAAATTGGCAATGTTTGAAGGCAAGTCAACAGCCCCATATTCTTAGGCATACGGAGAGGAACCTTATCAATATAAATATGTCTCAAGTTAATCAAATTGCTTAACTCTTCTGGAAGCTCTACGAGTTGAAAACATTTTTTGATTGTTAAAGTTTGCAATTTGTAGAGTTTGGTGACGGATTTTGGTAATGTCTTAATTTTAGCACGTGAGATGTGAAGAAGCCTCAAATGTATCAAATGCTCAATTGAATCTGGCAACTCTATTATACTGTCCCCATATAACTTTAACACACGTAAGCTTTTAAATTTTGATAATGTGTTGCCAAATTCAGCATAATCTGAAACTAAGCTGCGCAATTTTGTGAAATCATCTCCAATAAATGGAATTCTTTGTGTTGTTTGGCCAACAAAGCGGATAAATAAACATGGTGCGTTGCCAACATCATCCATTGAAGCTCCCTCCAAAATTAGAGTTTTAGATTTTATAATTGAGAGTGCAAAATCATGCACCAAATCATGCATCTTGCAGCTAATAATATTACCATACTCATCCTTTCTAGCATCTTGGAAAAAGGAAGTTGCCAACAAGATATTGAAATACAAGTTACCAATATCCTCCATCATCATACAACTTCCTTTAGATGATTCAAGGAACCCTTCAGCCATCCAATGTTGAATAACTTCATCCTTTTTGATGTTATAATCTTGAAAATTTGCACAATATGCAAAACATTGTTTTAAAGCTGGTGTTGGAAGATTATCAAAGCTTAACCTCAATATCCGGAAGAATATATTAGTATCATCATCCAATAAATCCCAAATTTTATTATTTTGAATTAATAACCATTCACTTTTATCATATTTAAAGCACATTATCCCTCCCAAAACTTTTGCAGCCAATGGAAACCCTCCACATATTTTAGCAATCTCTCTTCCAATATACTCCAAATCTGTAGTTCGAGTAATTTTTTTATTTGCAAATGCTCTTTTTTCAAATATGGACCAACATTCATCTTTTGATAATTTTTCCAGATAATAATGTTGAGGTTGTGTCCCTATGAGATTTGCAACTTTATCACTACGGGTTGTTACAATAATATTATTTCCCGTAATTGAATTAAAACTAAGCAAGTAACTCCTTAATTTACTCCATTCCTCATGATCATCAATCAACACATCATCAAGTACAAGAAGATATTTATTCCCACACAATCTTTTTTTAAGTTCACTAAGAATTTCATCTTCACTTTGGAAATAGTAAAAGTATAAAAAATAATCATCTCCATCAATAGATTGAAGAATCTCACATAAAACCCTCTTAAAATTAAAATTCTTAGTGACGCATACCCATGCTAGTGCATCAAAATGTTTCCTTATTAGTTCATTGTTATAAACTTCTTTTGCTAAAGTTGTCTTTCCAAGACCTGCCATACCCACTATAGGAAGAATGGAGATACATTGATTGCTTGCATTAGTCACCATGTTCACTATTTTTGAGACATCATATCCTCTCCCTACGATTTCTAAATCATTGAGGTAGGAGTCTACCTCTCTATCCAGGCTAATCTTGGGGATTGTATCCATAGACCCCACTCTAAGACCATTCTTAATTGTATCCAATAATCGATCGATGATGGTCTTCATTTTGTTTTCTATATTGAGGAGGGATGTGATAGGATTAAAGAGTGAAACGCCAACACTTTCCATTATTTGGTTTTGAGATTGTACCTCTTGCTTAAGAATCTCAAACTCATCTAGCACATCGTCAGCATCATAAACTACATCTCTATACTCTGCTAACCTGATCCTCATAGGTTCATCAGTTATTTGCCATTTCTCAGTGTCTTGTAACACAACTTGAATCTTGGATAATGAGACAAGAAGCTCTATTAGCTGCTCCTTGTCACCCAATCCAGAACCAATATGATCAATAACAAGTGATCTCACCTTGGCTAATAGTCCTTCCACTGCAACACTAAGGTCGATTTCAATGCTATATTCTTCGTTACTCTGCACAAAAGAAAATAGTATAAAAATTGTTTGCCAAAGTGTAAGAGTATGGTTTTGTAAGAAATAAACAATTATGTTTTGAGTTAAAGCTATAGATAATCAACTGTGTGACAATTTTTTGATTTTGGATTTGAGGAATTTTTACTCTCCTTAGCATTGCCTGAAGTGGATGTCGTCTTAAGCTTTTTGTTAGGCCCCTTAATCCCTAGATAAGCTTTTGCATGAACATTATTCAGTCATTTCGTACAAATATCGATATCAAGGCCTTTAACTTTTGTCAAGTATAATTTAATTCTTGAAGCTCCCCTAGGAAATTTATGTTCACAAAACTTACATATGAAATAACCATCTTCTTCCATTGCGTACTCCTGAAATTGATCTTTCTTTCTACTTGTATTTCTTTCTCCTTGAATATAAATAAATAAATAAATAAAGAACATAATATCATGAATGAATATATGTTCGTCTTATACCATTTACTAACTTTTATTATATTAAGATTTTAAAATCTCATCATTGGATTACAGATTCACTTTATTCTTAATATATATGCCAAATTCAAGTTATTTAAAAAGTCAATAACCCTTTTCCTTTTTTTTTTTTTTTTTTTTTAATAATTCGATAGTTACAATAGGTAAGGGAATATTTGAATTCAAAATGTACCAAGAAGTGCCAATCAATTGAGTTACAAAACTCTTGGCATCAATAATATCCCACTTTCATTAGAGTTGAACTTAATGATAGTAGTTTGGAAACTTTAATTTTTTTTAATTATTTAAGAGAAAATACATTAAATAATATTTAAAAAATAGATTTTCTAAAGAGGACAAGTGACAACCAATTTGGGATGAATGAGTCTAATGACGAGAATACATGGACTTCAGTGGCCGACAATAAGAGGCCGTTTGGTTTGTCAACTGAAAACACAGTGTTCAGTGTTTAAACACCGAACACTAGTGTCCAAAATTTGAAACAATATGTTTGGTGATAGAGTTTAAAATAAGGCTACTTGGAAATGGTTGCTGAAAAACCCATGTTTGAAATATATTTTTTGAGTAGTGCTCGGTTGTGATTTTAAACACTGAACAAACATTTTTGATGGCACAACGGTAATAAAAATTGAATTCAGGTTTTTCTTGTGCCGGACCCACCGATCAGCTTTTTCTAATGTTTTTTGTGCACTGGACCCACCGATCAGTTTTTCGCTCCGAGGGAAGACTGAAGAGAAAGGGATAAAGACGGAAAGAAATGGGATAAAGAAGGGATAAAAAAGGGATTACAAAATTGTTATTTAATACGGGTCAGCTTTTTTTATCAAACAAAATATACATACCAAACACATATTTTACATTTTTTGAACACTGAAAAATATTGTTTAAACTATGATACCAAACACATTTTTTTGTTTTATTTACACTAAAAACACGTTGTTCAACAACACTTTTTAAACCACAATTTTCACATCTTTTTAAACAACAATTTTTGAAAACTATAACCAAACGGCCCTAAGTTCTTTAAAAAATGTACACAGTTGGGGAAAAAAACGCTAAGCTGTTTCTTAAGAAAAAAAAAAAAAAAAAAAAAAGGTTGAAAATGAAAGAATGAAAAAGGTGACATTAGTGGGTAAACAGATAAAGCCAATTTTTTTTTTTTTTTTTGGGCTGAAAAGTATAATTAAGGTCAACAAATGTCTCACTTAATGTGAAGGTCTGAGAACCTCAGAGGATGAACTTGACAAGTCTATATCGCAGTGTAGAGTACAATTTTGTTAGAAATGAACAGGTAGTACTGAATACAAATCTTTTATCTTATTTTCTGCCTTTTGCTTTATTATCTAAGTTATATTATACATAACATACTCATTTAAGTAATGTGGGATGACTACCTTCTTCTCCTCCTCTCTCCTCTTAAATTTCAGAAACAAACACACACATTCCCTCTTCCCTATGTGTGTTTGTTTCCACATAAAAAAAATAAAAATAAAAATGCAACAACAACAACACCAAGCCAAAACTCTTGTAACTAATTGGCATAATTCTCTTGTTTATTATGAAAAATTGGATTCAAATCCTCTTTCTCCACTCTTATAACTATCAAATTATACAAATAAATAAATAAAGTAATAATGCTAAGAATTTTGTAGTTTAATGACAATACACTTCTCCAATGGAAGAGAGCATGAGTTCAAACTCCTCTTCCCCACTTGTTGCAAGAAAAAAAAAATTCATTAAATAATAAGAAAATTTATTATAATGTTTTACTTGATCCAAACAATTAAAATCAATAATTGAAAATATTATCACAAGTTCATAGCCAAGATTATGATGAAATATAATCTAAAAAAAAAAAAATTACATCTTTACTCACCTTTTCAAACACTCTGCTTAATGTGACATCCTTTGATATTGAAGTTGAGTTGATTTCCCTCTTTTTATCTTTGTTTGAAGTTGATGCACTCTTAAGTTTTTTGTTAGGTTCTCCAATTATTAGAGAAGCTTCCTCTCGGACCTCTTTAGACACTTTTGTACAAATATCAATATCATGACATTTAGCTCCAGCCAAGTGACATTTAATTCTTGTAGCACCCCCAGCAAATTCACGTTCACAAAACTTACATTTAAAACGACCTTTTAGATCTTCAACATACTCCCAAAATCGATCTTTCTTTCGAACCATTTTTTTTTTCCCTTACAATAAATACATAAAGAATTTAATATTAGAATAATAAAAAATTGATAGTAAAAATGAATATGTAGAATAATAAAATTAATTTAAATAAAATAGATCCATAGAATAATAAAAATAAGCTCTGTTCTAATATGTTTAAAAATATTATGTAATTATTTTATGATGTCTATCAAAATCACCCTCAAGTTTTTTGCTACGGCCTCTAATGGCTAGATATATATCACCATCAATAAATCTAATCCTTGAAACACAACCATCAAACTTTTCCTCTTATTTTGTTTACTGTGTTAAATTGTTAATAAACTATAATATTTAGCCAAGAAAATATAAAATCTATAGCATGAAAGACATGTCAGAGTGCACTTAGTCACTTGCTCTATTTGTTCACAAACAGGTAGATGCAGCAAATGGACGCAGAGAGAAAGAGAAGAGGTAAAGTCTGAGAACAATAGCATTATATTATAACGTGTTTTATATCACTCGCCGAAAGAAGATGGTTTTTTGGCTTCGATGTGTCAGGTATATATATGGGATGAGATTGTGATATATGTACACATATAAGAACTTAGTGAAATGCCATAGAAGTTGAGCTTAACATGTTATATTACATGCCTTTCTTTTTTGGATTCTAAGTTTAATTTGGTTCCTATGTTGGAAATTTTAGAAGAGTTCCAACTAATTACTATGTCAGTCTACAAAGACTCTGTTATCAGAAGCCTCTACCAGTGTGTGATTGATCATCTGCCGCTGCCACCCAAAAAGGTATTTTAGCACAAACATAGCAGATGTTAACTTCTATGGATCAAGTCTCAAACCATTGGAAGCATTAATCGGAGGCCCTTTTTACATACAGCTTTGTTTCAAAAAGCTTCATGAGAATAAATTCAATCATCACATGGAATGAGTTTATATTATCTCAAATATAAAGTTTAGAATAAATTCTCCCCCTTCCCCCCCTTTACCCATCTTAAAGTTTTGTTATTATAATTATTTTAGTTTTCCTTATTTTTATGGATTATTTATGCAATTGTTTTTATTTATATCATAATTAATAGATTATTATTTCTTTTATGTGTCAAACTTCATTTGAAAAAGAATAAGAAAGTCCTTTTTTATTTTTTTATTATCAATGATTGTTAAAGGTTTGAAACATGCAGGATAACAAATGTTGAAAAAAAAAAACGACTAAAAATTTTAATTTTTTGTGTATAAATAAAAAATATATAAGCGGTAAAAATTTTGTTTTATTTTTTAAGTTGACTACAAAGTTTCAAGTATATATATTCACAATAGTTTTTAAAATATTGCAATTTGATATTTTATGAGTATATTAACCAAAATGTTAAAATTCACATATGTTGTATTTGAGATTTGTCAAGCTACTAAAATTCGTTTCATGAGAATCATGAGTGGAATTTGAAAAAACAAAATGAATTATTCATGTATAAAAACCTCTAACAGGTAAATAATTATAATAAATAATTTTTTATTTGCTTACATATATCCCTTATTATTCATATTAATGGTTTTTATTATTATTTAGATTGGTTTCAAATACTCATATACATTCTATCCTCCCTAAAATCAAATCATGGCTTCACCATTAGTCACGTTCTTAATTGAACAAGGTTTATATACTAAACAACTTTAGATTCGATGAGATTTTCTAATTTCAACTATACAGAAAGGCATGACTTAGATGAGGCTCTAAAAAAATGAACCACATAATAATTCCATTTATTAAAGGTGTACCACAGAGGGCGTAACATGTAATATACCCAAGTAAATAAAGATTTGGAGTTCAAACTTTTAGTTTTAATTTTAATGACTTAAATATAGTAGACCTGAATTTTTTCCCCCCTGTTTAATATATAGATTTGGAATTATTAATGGTTAATTAAACTATTTATTCAGCCAAGAAAAAAAAAAAGGAAAAAATGGACAGGAGGAAAGACATGTGAGAGCGCACTTACTGTAATAGCTTGAAAATAAGTAGATGCAATGAGCGAAGTTCAGGAAGAGCAAGGAGAAAGAGAAAGAGAGAAGGTAATAATAGTCTGAAAAGAACAAGAGGAAGAGGAGAATAGAAGTAATATAATGGTGTTTGCAATGTATAACTTTGCTAACATTTGCCTCCCATTTCTTCTTCTTCAGTTATTGGCGCAAGATCTGAGGTCTTGGCCCACCACTTGAAGAACGAAGATCGGGTTTATTTGTATATTGCGCATGCGTAGCGAAAGTAGGAGTAGTAGGTGCTCCTACTACTTTTAAAACTACTTATTAGTATTTTAATAAATGCAGTACTGTCCCTTTGTTTCTCTTTGGATTTACTCTTCATACACCGTGAAGAGCAAGCCTAAACTTTCAAAAGTATTGAGTTATATTCTCTAGCAAACAAAAGTATAGTCCAGCAAAGACAGTACATGTATTGTGAAGAAACATCCAGCGAAACTTTTATTAATCTTGCTTGTTTTTATCCTTGTATTTGTGGATGAAACTTCTGGCGTAGAACTATCCTGGAACTGACGAAATTGCTTAAAAAAATATCTGATTTCAGATTTCCACATCTTTGACCCAGCACCTGCTCCCTCTCTCGTCCCACTCTCTCTCGATCTCACAATCTCTCTCTAATCGGGTTAGGCTCCTGGGTACGTTATTACTCTTTCGTCTCAGTATTTTACTTTTTAAAATTATGAAATAAATAATAAATTTATTAATTAGATATTAAATAACACCAAAACGGCGCAGTTTTGGGATGTCTAACGGAGGCTTTGATTGAACACTTTCGAAACTTAGAGTACTAAACTGACAAAAAACAAAGTAAAATGACTGAAATGAATTTGAGTGAAACAAAAAAAGTTAGTTTTGCATTTTGACTTTTTTTTTTTTTTTTTTTTTTTTTTTTTGGATTTCCTCTTCATATGCCACTTATTTTTAAGATTTAGATTTCAATTTCACACTTCCACAAATTAAACTCATGTTAGACTTTTTTTTTCATATCAATTTCTTTAATGTAGAGAGAGAGAGTGTGTGCTTGTGTGTGTGTATATATATATATATATCAAATAATTCATTACAAATATTTACCATACTATTTTTTCCTCTAATATTCTATTATTTTACCAACAACTTTGCATGTATGTATTTGTTGTACTCTATTTTTTTCCATCAAAATTGAATAAGTTTTGTGTGTATATATATATATATATATATATATATTTTTTGTCTTTTGTTTAACTTAATTTTCTTAAGTTTTATCCAATTTATATGTTTATGGTTTGAGAATCAATCATTAAATGTGCTTAGACATGATTTTTTTAATTATTTTGTATATCGTGTGTATATATATATATATATATATATTTTTTTTTTTTTTTTGTGGAGAATATTAAGTATTTTAACACATACATGCACACAAAATTGATATGGACTGTCTATCTTCTCGAATCTTGATAGTGGTAGACATTAAATTAATTGTTGGGAAAATTAAACCCATCTGTGTTTTAGCCCATTTGCATTTTGCCTACACGTGGTTTAAAATTTAACACTTTACCCACCCAAACTTCATTTCATTTGCTCCCCATTACCCACCTCACCCTCGGACGTTAGAGAAACACGTTTTCAATAGAAATCACAACATAAGAAGGATCAAAACCACTTTCCCTTAAAGATTTTCCTCATGAGCCCTAGAATCACGAAAAATCTTTGTATTGAGTTGGGTTTTTTATTTTTCTACTGTTGTTTCATAAAATTTTCATCATCCCGGACATTTTGACTTTAGGTTGTCGTAAGGCATTTTCGAGTCGAAGATACAACAAAAAAGTACGAAATTTCTACTTTATTTGGGTTGGGTTTTCATCTTTTGAAAGATTGGTTTGTTAGGCGTAAGTTCATTGATGTGTAGTTTTGATTCACAGGAAATTTGGGCAGAAGTTGATAAGCAATGTCTTCTTTGAGTGGAAATTACTCGGGTTCAAGTGGATATATGTGTACATATGAGACTTGTGTGTTGAGAACAAGTCCGATAGTGGATAATTTTGGGAGAAGGTTTTCGGGTTGTAGCCGATATAAGGTAAGTTTAGATTTTAATTAATCTAGTTGATTGAAGTGAGTTTAGAAAGTGATATGTTGAATTAAATTTATGAATAGGTTGGTCCAAGTGCCCTTTCTTTCATTGGATTGATAATCCCACATGCATACAAGGGAATGAAGCTACCCCTTTGGAACAACAAAAGCTATCTATACTGCAGAGTGAGTTGCAACTTGCAAATGAAAGGAAAAGAACAGTTACCAAGGTTGTCAAAATCGAGATCCTATGTAAGATCGTTGAAGGTAGGTGAGATCGTAGATCATAAGATCGGATCGTGAAACGTAAGATCCTACATATTTTCAGATTTAAAACAAAAAACACATTGATAATGACTTTGTATGTTGAATAATTACGTAAATTATAAATTCATCCATAAAAAAACTTAGATTTGTATCATATGATGTAATTTGCATGTCATACATCGCTAAGTATATACTAATGAAACAAATATATTTAAGTTTTGACTTAATGTATCTAAAAAGTTCAATAAATATTTAATTAACAACCAAATACCAAAATATTTATCAAAACATAAGGAAAATATTTTTAAGTTATAAGTTCCAAATTTGAAATCCAAAATAAGTTAGCAAATGGAAACTAGCTAACTACAATATAAAATCCAAAAGTAAGATGAATATTAAGATAAAGTGAATATTTAATTATTCCCATTTTAAGGTTCTTATAACCACCGTCCTAAATTCCTAATCATCATCATTCATTTCATCATCTATGTAGACATTATATATTAGTATATTAGAGTTGTAAAAGATATCAAGATACAATTTCACACTCAACTATTCAAGTTATACCACTCAGCAACAATTAAAGAGTATACTCAAAAAAATAATCAATCTATATACAAATACAAGCATAACTGATAAAATTATATAAAAAAAATATTTTAGTAATATTAGAACACAAAATAATATATTGATCAAACAAATTTAACAATATTATAGCTTAAAATGTAGCAAAGCCAAGTCAAATTCTTCATTTAGAAATGATGAAACATTCTTTCATTTTGATTACAAGTGAACTAGAAACTAGAAAACATTTGCTTAGGTTGACATAATTTTATAAAATAAAAAATATAAAGTCATACCATCACAACATGAAAAAATAAAAATCCTTAAAGCTTCATCAAAACAAAAAATTTATCCAAAAAAAAAAAAAAACAAAAAAATTATGTTTTTGGTAGGATCGGTAGAATCCCATACGATCCTACGATCCTATACGATCCTACACGATCCTACGTACGATCCTACCATTTTTACGATCCTAGTGCGATTCTAATCGTTTTGGTGAGGTGAGATCGTAAAATCGTGCGATCCTACGATCCGGATCGCGATTTTGATAACCATGACAGTTACCCAAACAGCAGCTGAAGCTACTCAAATGGCAGAAATTACTTAGGAAAGGGCAGCAAAAGCTACCGAGAGGGAGAGGAAGTTTCGAACTGAGTCTGTTAAATTCATGGAGATAGCAATGAGAGCTTTAAAGTAAGAGAGAAAGTCCAGAATTGCACTAATTTTTTCATGGCCTTTTTTTTTTTGCTTTGGTTGTGTTGTTTTTTTGTTTTGGCTTAAGTGAGAATGTTGGAATGATGAAATTGAGTTTGCTTAGAGGCCAATGTTGGCGTGAAGCCACTTTGTTTTGTAATAGCACTTGGAATGATGAGAAAGTCCTTTTTTCTTTTTTCTTTTTCTTTTTCTTTTTTTTTTTTTTTTTTTTTTTTTTAGTAATAGCATTTTGTTTTGTAATAGCACTTTAAAGTGAATTGGCAACTTGTGTCTTGTGTTTTGTTGGATGCTGTGATTGTTTAAAGTGAATTGTGTTGAAAATGAATTGTTTAAAATGCATTGTTTAAAGTGAATTGTTTCTGGTGTTTGTGTTGAAAGTGCATGACAACCATCTATCAACTTGCAAAATAAGACAAATGCAATGCCATATAGTCAAAATAATAAACTTGCTCTATTGAACATATACACACATAAACTTGTTATATTCAACTGCAATAATCAACCACATGACAACAACTACTCAAAATAATAAACCTACTGTATTCAATACATACACACATAAACCTGCTATATTCAACTGCAATAATCAACCACATGACAACAACTACTTAAAATAATCAAATAAAACACCCGCCATTAAGTTGAGAATTTGTCTACACACTTAAAGTGGCATTGAACATTATCTTTCATCAACCACCAGTTAAAAAAAGGCATTTGGTACAACAACCACAAAATAATTGCACCTACCATTACCATTGTTTTGACATTTGGTACAATACTTAGAAAAATAACCCAAACCCCAACAATGTTTTGATGGCAGCATATGAACTAACATTTAAAATAATAACCCCAATAGTATATAAACTAACACATTACTCTGTCCTTGTTTACAAAATATTAAACTAACATGTAAAACCCTATAGCTGCCTTGTCTTGCCCTTGCTACAACGATTGCCCTTGCCCCTATGGCTACCTCTCCTCCCATAGCTACCCTTTTCACCTCTTGTGTTACATTTTTGTGTCCTTGCTACATAACTTCTTCCTCTGAAAGCAATTCCTCTAGTAGCAGGTGGTCTTGTAGGTTACAAAATATGAGAATTGAGATGTTAGCTACCCATTTCACTGATTTATGAATAAACATCAAACATAAAACTATAGTACATATGATGATGGTGCTCTAGTGTCCCATGTTTCTACGGGGATGTGTATAGCTGGCTGGCTTGAAGAGAACCATGGACCTCCTCTAATCGTGTACACTGAAGTTTGAAGAAATCTTGTCACGTCCCAAACCCCAAAGGATCCAAAGCATAAGAAAGATGTCTCAAAGTACCAGTAGATTTACCAACCATCACATTTTATAACTCAAAACTCCTAAATTTTCCAACATACATAAAACTTAAGTAGTCATCATTAACACAAACCATAAACCCACTCATCAAATAATTCCACACATGCAAAACCCGTACACAAAAACACATAAATATCACTTCCAATGCTCATAAATTACATGGGTATTGTACAGCACCTAACGCCTAAGTTCATATTGGGCCTTGGACCATGAATCAATGATATGGGCCAAAGATCCAACCTCCATATCAACAAGAGCCCCGGCCCAAACCCACGAATAGCTACTAATGTGAACTGAGTGTTGTCCGGACACTTAGAAGGTGGATTGCGTACGTCCCGCTCACAGGATGCTCGGGAAACCATTTTCGGGCACTATGCACATGCTCGGTCACGTTTGCCGGACACATTGCCGTTTAAGTGCCCAGCAGAACCTTAGGAAACTCATTTTGCCGAACACATTAACTGAAGTGGGAACCATTTCCAAAGCCACTCGTACCTAAAACTCCACTTAAGCCCATTGACATTGGACCCTTCTTTGCACTAAAGGAGAAAATAATGATGATCACCCCATTAACAAAGGCTATAAATAGGAGAAATGAATGGATAGTTGGGGGATGCAGTGCTGTGGAAAGAAAAGAGTAAGTGAGATAGAGAGGAGATAACATTGAGAAAGAGGGAGAAAAGTGATTGCATTGGGTCCCTTAGCCTAGGACAACTCAAGGTAGGATACCCAAACCCACCATATAAGTAAATTGTGAGCCCAAATAGTGGTTTGGCCCAGCAAACCCGTCTTTGGAGCCTACAGGTATCATTATTAAAGCTTTGATAAAAATAACCTCAAGTAAAAGTGTAAAACCCACCAAACAGATTAGAAATTTTTACCTCAAAAAAAGGGTGTGAAGGTGCTTATATTTCCAAGCTTCTTCATCCAAATCTTTCGGATATTGCATCCCCCTCTCAAATTCCCAAACCGATGTTGTGCTAGCACGCCTCCACAACACACTTTTTAACTCCATACCCTTGTGGTTAACCTTGAAATTGTTGTATATGTGCTTTACACAATACCTATGCTTTACAATTGGGAATAGAGTCTCCATTGCAAGTATAAGGCCTTGAGTATTACAAGCAAGTAAGCAAGTTCAAAATCACAAGTAAGCAGTATGATCAATATGAACATCACAAGTAAGTAATACTTATGAGCAATATGAGAATACCTTCGCACTGTCACACGATTAATACCAGATTCGGTTGCTCTGGCCTACCAATATCATCTGCAAATTGCCTCAAGAACCAGATCCATTTGTCTTTATTCTCTTGCTTAACAACAACCATTGCCACTAGAAATATATTGTCATTTCCATCCTTGGTAGTGGTAGACAATAATTGCCCACCAAACCTACTCATCAAGTGACATCCATCCAACCCAACAAATGGTCTACAATCACCTAAAAACCCCTGTTTTTGAGCATTGTACCTAATGTACATCCTTTTGAACTTGGGTTGTGCATTCTCATATTTCATCTCTATTTGCAATATCACCTTACTTCCTACACTTGTCCTTTTTATCATTTTCGCATAATCTCTAAGTAGGCTATACTGCTGCTCTTCATTCCTAGTGATCAAACCCTTAGCTGCCTTTCTTGATCTATACACTTGACTAAGACTTAAATTAATTAATATCTGTTGCATGACATGGTGTTGGACACCTGAGACCTCCCAATTAGGATTTCTACTAAAATCTTCCAAGTACCTGTTTGCCACATATGTTGATGTAACTTGACTATTTCGAAATGTTAAGGGGCAAGTACACTCGGGATTAAGTGTCTTGATCTGAAATGTGCAATCTCCACTAACCATAGAAGCATAACACCTCTATCCGCACTTATTCTTATAATGTACAAAAATCTTTTTCTTCTCAATCAACTTCCACTTGATATCAATATGGTTCTGAATGACACACTCCTTCAGAGCCTTCCTAAAAACCTTAGAGTTTGGAAATTTCATCCATTTTACCAACTTAACATTTCTCATATCAGTCTTCTCATTGAATTCTAGGTAGCCAGGCCTTTGCTCATCATCAAAACCATTCATACTTGCAATGTCATCCTCTAGAGCTAGTTCAGCCCACTCCTCATCTACACCTATATATGGAGGTGGAACAGTGTTTGGTTAAGGTGTATTAGTGGTTGGTTGAGGTGGATCATTATTAGACTAAGGTGGAGCAGTGTTAGGCTCGGGTGGAACACTGTGAGGTGGAGAAACCACACCAAATACATCATCATCAAGTCTTCTCCTTTTAAATCTTCATTCAACCAATCAAACTCCTCTTTAACAGAAGCTGCTGCATCATGTGGTTCTTCTACTACCACACTATCACCATCACTCTCCAGTTGGCCATCTCCATCTTCCTCGTCACCAACCCCTCCATCAACCCCTTCGGGAAGTTCAACCGCAAGGGTTGTATAACCACTTTCCAAATACAATATGATGGTGTCTATTGGCCATTCTAAATGAAGCTTACACATAGACAACACAACTCCATCATCATTTATGAGCCTCAAGTCTTGCTCCAAGTTACCCCCTGGAGCTAAATAATGAAACCTATATGGTTCATCAACCCCCAAAATCATCACATATACCTTCTATTTCAAAATACTAAGCTTACCAGGATCCTTATCATACACTATTTCAACTTTCCCACCAAAATATTCTAAATTTGGATTCCATAGAAAAGTACCCCATAATGAACCTCGAATATGAACTCTATATCATTTATCCGCAATAACAAATTACCATTTTACATGTAGACAATTAACAAATTGTAAAATAAGAGACACATAAAGAATAAATACTTATGTTTATAAACAATAAATTCTTGTTGTCCACAATGAGGCACGATGACCACGACAGACAAAATGCCCATAAACATCAACAAATTATATCCACAGGTGGTCACATTTCTCATAAACATCAACAAATTCATGTAACATTCTCAATAATGATGAGCTTCAACAGATAAATACATGTAACATTGACTGATTTCTCAAAAAATTATAAAACTCAAATAAACATAAAGAAAAATAGTTCGAAACCCAAACAATGACTGATTTATTACTTGGATTTGGGTCCCTCGAACAACTCGTTGCTCATCTCGGTTTATTCTTGCAGCACAATTTGTATATCGGATGCGGATGGGGATTTTTCATAATTCTAGGCTTGTGAGGAAAGTCTTTAAGGGAAAGTGGTTTTGATCCTTCTTATGTTGTGATTTCTATTAAAACGTATTTTTTTAACGCCTGAAGGTGAGGTGGGTAATGGGGAGCAAACAGAATGAAGCTCGGGTGAGAAAATGTTAAGTTTTAAACCACGGGTAGGAAAAGTGCAAATGGGCCAAAGCAGAGGTGGGTTTATTGTAATTTCCCCTTAATTTTTTCATCTTGTTTTTCTATGTTGTGTTAATAAAGCATTTATTTAGCCAAGAAAATACAAAATCAATAGCATGAAACACATATGTTAGAGCACACTTACTCTAGTTGTTTGCAAACAGGTAGATGCAACCAATGGACACCAACAAAAAGAGAAGTGGTAGAATATTGGAACTGGGAACTAGTGGAAAGAGTTGAATGAAGAAAAAGAAAGTATTTTGTTAATGCTGAATAGAAAACTAAAGAAAAAGAATAAGTTTTTTTTTTTTTTTTTTTTTTTTTGAATGAAAGTATGTATAGCAACTTTAATTTGTAAACCTAGTGCAGACAATAATTTTTACCTAATTCTAGTAGCTCATAAAATATTACAATTTTTGCTACAATTATTCTATTCACATGAACCTACCATTCCTTTTTAACTCCTCACAATTGCTATCAAAACGATTGTAGCAAAAAATGTGCAAATTTATTTATGAAATTTTGGTATTTTTCAAAAAAAAAAAAAAAGAATAGAGCTAGAAGCAAACACAAATGTTTTTAACTCCAATTTGCTAATACAACTATTTGATTAATTTGCCTTAGCTCTCGTTTGGGAGGAGGGAATGAAATGAAATGGAAAAGAATGAAAATAATAATTTTAGAATATTCTTCATTTCCTTTGTTTGGGAGTTTTAATAGAGGGAATAGAAAGTTCATTCCCTTGTTTAGGAGTTTAAGGCTCCATTTGGGAGTTCATAAGGGGAGGGAATAGAATGAAATGGAATGATCATATGGGAATGGAATGTGAAGGGGCAAAATTTAGCATGATGGACTTTCACCACATTGGGCCTGACAGATCCAAGCCCATGGGTCGGCAACAGTTGAGCCCAAGGCCTAGGGTGATTCCAGATTCTTGTTACGCACGTAGAGTCTCAAAGGAAATCAAAAACCTAGCGCAAAGAGCATTCCAGAAGATACGCGCGTTAATGGAAAATCCACTTTACAAGGAAATGTCTTGTCCATCACGTTTGGGATTACTCAAGAGGATTCCTATAAGGAAAAGACTTCTACATCAAGGAGGAGAGGTCAACTTGCTACTATAAAAGCCCCAATACCCTCACAAATCAAGGTACGCATGATTTACCCTCTCTAGCACTCTAGAGTTGAGAACAATTCTAACTTGACCGTTAGAGGGTATTTGACCGACACCACACCGGTACCCTTGGCGAGATCACTTCTTTCTTCTTGCGGGTTGTTAGTTTAAGCGAGCATGGATCGTGTAGCTCACTGGTGATTTTACGGCTTCATCAATTGGCGTCGTCTGTGGGAAACACAAAGAGTTTAGCCGGACTATCGCCTCCCGGACATAAGAGTCGCATGGTGCTCACTCGCTCAATGGCTACCACCAACAATGTTCAAGAAGACGAGCCGCCAAGATCTACTACATTAGAGAGACAGGTCCAGACTCTCATGGCAGCAGTAGAACGACTCACAAAGCAAAACCATGATCTGGAGGAGCAGCTACGCCAAAGGGATGCAGGACCTAACCTTCGGGAGGAAAACCAAGAAGGTAATTGATGCGAACGAAGGGACCAGGAGAGGTCAGAGGGTAGCAACGCCCCAAGCCGTCCAGAGCCTTCCATCTCTCATGGATTTTGCCTCTCCGCCTATTATCACAGAGATACTGGCGATGAAGGAGCAGATGGAGGTCATGATGAATGCCCTCAAGGGACGAGTATCCACCGATCTCGACGACCTAGTGAACAGAACCGACTCATCATTCACCACATCCGTCAACTCATTCCCCCCGCCACCGAAGTTCTGGATGCCCCGGATCGAAAGCTACGTCGGGGTTAAGGACCCCCTCGATCATCTAGAGACTTTCAAGACCCTGATGCACCTTCAAGGGGTACCAGACGAGATCATGTGTAGGGCATTCCCGACCACGCCGAAGGGCCCCGCAAGGGTTTGGTTGAGTAGATTGACACCAAGCTCCATCAATACTTTCAAGGAGTTGAGCGCCGAGTTCACCTCGCACTTCATAGGCGGACATCGGTACAAAAGGTCCACCGCGTGCTTAATGAGCATCAAGCGGCGAGAAGACGAGATGCTGCGGGCCTACATAACTCGTTTCAACAAAGAATCCCTTTCAATTTGACGGCGACAATAAGATACTCGTAGCTGCATTTACTAGCGGACTACGGAAGGGTAAGTTCTTGTTTTCTTTATACAAGAATGACCCGAAGACCATGACGGACGTGCTCTACAGAGCTACCAAATACATGAATGCAGAAGATGCATTGCTAGCCCGCGAGGAAAAGCCTAAGAAGAGGGAGAGGCAGGAGGACACGCAACAAGATAGGGGGTGAAAGGTTGCTAGAACCGGGGATTAACGAGATGAAAAGTGCCCTAGACCTTCCACTGGAAGGTTCACCAATTTCACCCCATTAACCATCCCGATCGATCAAGTATTAATGCAAATCAAAGATGAAAGAGCATTGACGTTCCTTGGTAAATTAAAGGGAGATCCCAACAAAAGGCCAAGGGACAAGTATTGTCGCTTTCACCGAGACCACAGGCACGACACAACCAACTGCTACAACCTGAAGCAGCAGATTGAGGTCCTTATCAAGCAAGGGAAGCTACATGAGGTTCGTTAGTAGGGAAAGAACTGATACGCCAGAGGAACAGGCCCCACGATGGGAGAACGAGCGCCCTAGACCACCTATAGGGGACATAAAAATGATCGTAGGGGGCACATGACCACAGTAGGATCTTCCAAGAAAGCCCGTAAAACCTACCTTAGGATGGTCCATAGCGTCCAACTCACAGGATTCGTACCAAAGATGCCGCGAATAGATAACCCCGTCATAGGATTTTCAGAGGATGACACTCGGAGACTTCACCATCCTCATGACGACGCACTTATGGTCAGCTTGCAAATAAGGGATTATAACATGCATCGGGTCCTTGTCGACAACGGCAGCTCAGCAAACATCCTGTATTTATCCAGCATTCCAGCAAATGAGAATTGACGAGGAACGGTTGACCCCAACGAATGCCCCACTCGTAGGATTTGGGGGAACGAAGGTGTTCCCCTTGGGCGTAATAACACTAGCTGTGACGGCAGGTGACTATCCTCGCCAGATCATTAAGGAGGTAACGTTTTTCGTGATCGATCGCTCGTCCGCTACAATGCCATCCTCGGGCAACCTACTCTCAATTCTTGGAAGGCGGTAACTTCAACATATTACCCGATGATCAAATTCCCGACGAAATATGTGGTGGAAGAACTGCGGGGAAATCAAATAGCAGCGTGGGAATGCTATATTGCCATGTTAGAAATGGAGGATCAGTAGCAAACGATGTGTATCGGAAAGCGGCGAGCATTAGCAAAGCCGGTTGAAGAGTTAGAAGAAGTAAGACTTGACGACAAAGCGGCCCGAACGGACGACTAAAATTGGCATGCTAGCGATTGGCTTGATGCGCCAAACGATCAATACTTTCCTCAGAAATAACCAAGACGTCTTCGCCCGGAGTCATGAAAACATGCCAGGAATCGACCCCTCGGTCATGGTCCACAAGTTAAATGTGTCGCCCTCATTCCCTCCAATCCGGCAAAAGAAACGAGTCTTCGCCCGGGAGCGGGACAAGGCCATAGCCGAGGAGGTTCGAAAGTTCGGAGGCAGGTTTCATCCGGGAAGTATACTACCCCGACCGACCGGGCAAACGTCGTTATGGTTAAAAAGGCCAACGGAAACCGGAGGATATGCGTGAGATTTCACTGAGACCTCAACAAGGCTTGCCCCAAAGATGACTACTCGCTCCCACGGATAGATACCCTAGTGGATTCAATCGCAAGACACCAGCTCCTAAGCTTTATGGACGCTTTCTCCGGCTACAACCAGATCGGGATGGACGAATCTGATCAAGAGAAGACCTCCTTCGTCACAAGCTAGGGATTATTCTGCTACAAGGTGATGCCTTTCGGACTCAAAAAGTCTGGGGCAACATACCAAAGGCTAATGAACAAGATGTTTGCACATCGAGTTAGCAGGAACATACAGGTTTATGTTGACGACATGTTGGTAAAAAGCCTGCATGAAGTTGATCACCTAGACGACCTCAAGGAAACATTCGATACGCTCCGATCGTTCAACATGAAGTTGAATCCAAACAAGTGCGCATTCGGAGTGATAGCTGGAAAATTCTTGGGATTCATGGTGTCCCAAAGAGGAATAGAGGTCAATCCGGAGAAGGTGCGGGCCATAATGGAGTTGGAACCACCAAGGACGGTTAAGGAGGTCCAAAGTTTAAACGGAAAGATCGCAGCTCTAAACGGGTTCATCTCAAGGGTGACGGATAGGTGTTTACCATTCTTCCGCACTCTAAGGAAATCATTCAAGTGGACGGATGAATGCCAGACGGCATTTAACGACTTGAAGGCGTATCTCTCGTCTCCATCATTGCTCGATCCGTCCATGCCAGGCGAAGAACTCTACCTATATTTGGCCGTTTCACAAGTCGCAGATAGCGCAACTTTGGTGAGAGAGGAGGACGAATCCCAGAAACCCATCTACTTTACCATTTGAGCACTCCAAGGAGCAGAAGAGAGGTACCCTCGGATGGAGAAGTTGGCTTTCGCGTTGGTAATCACCACGTGAAGACTTAAGCCATACTTCCAAGTGCATACAATCGTTGTCTTAATGGACAAGCCACCGAGAAAAGCCATGAGTAGCCCGGAAGCGGCAGGAAGAATGGCCTTGTGGGCAATAGAGCCGAGCGAGTTTGACATCCAATACCGCCCGCGGACGGCCATAAAAGGGCAGGCGTAGCTGACTTCATCACCGAGTTCACTCTTAGGGAAGGCCAGGTGGAGGAAGAGAAAGAACAATGGAATATCTATACAGACGGATCTTTAAATAGGCGAGCTGGAGGAGCCGGGATAGTGATTCAAACTCCGTAGGGGGACAAGATATAATGTATGATCCGAATGTATTTCCCCACAATCAACAACAAGGCAGAGTATAAAGCCTTGGTGGCGGGGCTAGACCTTGCAAAGGCCGCAGGAGTAGAAAATATAGTTGTCCACTGCGATTCACAAGTGGTAACGAGTCAGATCAATGGCGACTACGAGTGCAAGAACGATAGAATAAAGAGGTATTTAGAAGAAGTGAAATACTGAATCAGCGACCTTGAAGTCGAATTCATTTAGATCCCAAGGGAAGAGAACGAATGGGCCAACAATCTAGCAAAAGCGGCGTCGGGTAGAATTCATCTTTGGTTCCCGAATAGGTATTATCATTCGTTCAAATCTCCTCACTTATCGATGACGGAACAAATATGCAGGTGGTAAACTCTGAATGCAACTGGACCACGCCATTGATCTCCTACCTAAAGACTCGGGCGTTACCGGATGAGAAGGGCGCCACAAAAAAGTCAAGGTCCGGACATCACGGTTCGTGTTGATAAAGGACGTCTTATATAAAAGATGTTTCTCTCGACCGTGCACACGAGGTGTTTGTGCCAAAAGGAAGCAGATTACGTGATGAGAGAAGTACACAAGGGTATCTGCGGAAACCACTTGGGCGCACGATCACTTGTACACAAGTTGATCCGAGCAGGATACTACCGGCCTACAATGATGAAGGATGCGCAAGCCTATGTCCGATCTGCGACAAATGCCAGAGGTTCAGCAATTTCATCAGGCAACCGTCCAAGAATCGACACCTATAACGGCACCCTAGCCGTTCGCACAATGGGGACTTGATATCATGGGCCCATTCCCGACGGCGATCCGACACCTGAAATTCTTGTTAGTAGGCATAGACTACTTCACTAAGTGGGTCGAGGCGGAAGCCTTAGCCACCATCACGGAGAAAAACATCCGAAATTTTGTTTGGAGAAATATCATATGCAGGTACGGGATACCCAGAGTACTGGTCTTTGACAACGGTAAGCAATTTGACAACAGCGCGTTCGAGACTCGCTTGGAGCTAGGGATCAAGAATCACTACTCGTCACCCGCACACCCACAGGCGAACGGGCAAGTCGAAGTCACGAACCGGTCCTTGCTCAAGATAATCAAGACCCGTCTCGAGGGGGCAAAGGGTATCTGGCCGGACGAACTACCAAGCATCCTATGGGCATACCGGACCACAGCGAGAACACCCACTGGAGAAACACCATTTCGACTTGCATATGGAACCAAAGTTGTCATTCCCACAAAAGTGGGGCTCACGAGCTACCGGGTGGAGAGCTACGACGAAGATAAGAACAAAGAGGCTATACGCCTCCGGCTCGATCTAGTGGACGAAGTCAGAGCGGCAGCAGAGCAAAGGTTAGCGCGTTATCAGAATCTCATGGTAAAACACTACAACAACAAAGTGAGGCATAGGGACTTCTAGGTCGAGGATCTTGTACTACGGAAAGTAATGGGTGCCGCTAGAGATCCTTCACAAGGAAAACTCGGCCCCAATTGGGAAGGATCCTACACGATCGCATCATGGCAAAGGAAGGGTACCTACCACCTCGAGACAATGGACGGACAAAAGCTGCAGCACCCTTGGAACACAGAGCATCTACGAAAATACTACCAGTAGAGAGAATATGAAAAACCAGCGATTTCCCGGTTTATTTATTTTTTTTAGCTACAATTTACTAGTTTTTCTTTGACTTTGCTACAATCTTTTTGTGCCTTTTTAAGCCCAAGGGGGCAGGTACTTTTTCTACAAACGCATTTTCTTTAAAGAAGAATATTCGAACCACGACTTTGGTTTTCCACATGGATTTTTATTATGAATGGATAGGCTACACAAAGTAGACGGACATGTGACAAAGTGCACAAGGTGGACGGATCACCCAAAGGGTGAAATAACTTACAAAGTGCACAAGGTGGACGGATCACCCAAAGGGTGAAATAACTTACAAAGTTCACAAAGTGGACGGATCACCTAAAGGGTGAAGACTATTTACAAAGTCCACAAAGTGGACGGATCACCCAAAGGGTGAAATAATTTACAAAGTCCACAAAGTGGACGGATCACCCAAAGGGTGAAAATAATTTAAAATCCACAAAATGGATAGATCACCAAAAGGGTGTGAAAATAATTTAGTCCACAAAATGGACGGATCACACAAAGGGTGAAAATAATTTAAAATCCACAAAGTGGATGGATCACCAAAAGGGTGTGAAAATAATTTAGTCCACAAAATGGACGGATCACACAAAGGGTGAAAATAATTTGCAAAGTCCACAAAGTGGACGGATCACCCAAAGGATGAAAATAATTTACAAACTCCACAAAGTGGACGGATCACGCATAGGCTGAAAATATTCCGCAAAATAGACGGATAAAAGAAAGTCCATATATGCATAGATAAATAGATGGATACCAGACCGTCAATGCTGTTATACAAAAATTACATAGGGTGGATATTTACTCAAGATTCTCCTTTCTAAAAAAGGACGGATGTTTATGCATCATTCAAAAAATAATAAAGATTGATATAAAGCAGGCATAAAATTTTAAGATAACGCAATAATGACAGATAAAACCCACAGAGGGTAATTGTTTAATACACAAAATGAAGGACAGATCGTCCTCAAATACAAAAATTAATAATAAAATAATCAATCTACATTTTTGGGTCGGCATCTGGGACATTTTTCGTCGGAACCGATTCTCCGTCACCCCGAATCGCATCCTCACCAAAAAGGTCGTGTGTGTTCTCTGAGCGCGGGCAAGCGTGACGTCGATCTTGGTCATTGACAGTTATCATCGATACATCCAACTTAGGGTAGGCTCTTTGAACTTGACGGAGCGCGTCATCAAAACCTTGAAGGAACGAACCCCCCGGCTCGCCTAATAAGGCGTCGGAATCACAGTATTCACGAACCGCTACCTCCTTAGCCCGACGGAGTGTTTCCTTCAAGTCTTGGATTTCCTTTTCTTTGTTCTCCAGGGCCTTCCCCGCCTCATCCGTCTTTTGCTCAAGTTCTTTCCTTGCCTGCTCTGAAAGATCAAACTTCTTCTCCATAGTGGACTTCCACTTGTGAAGTTGACCAAGCTCATCCTCCGTCCGCTCGGCCCTTGCTCACAAACGTTCTAGAGCCGCCTCTAGGTTAAGACACCGATCCATTAAGCCCTTCATCATGACCAAGGACTGGAACAAACAAGTTAAAAAGTGTTAGACCAAAAAATTAGGTAGACGGACTTAAAGCGACGGAGGAAGATTACCCGATCAACAGCAAAGAGACCCGTCTCCCCCATTGCCTCTGTCGAGTGATTGCCCGGATCCTCGTAGTCCTCCGACGAGATAATAGATGTAAGCTTCTCCAAGGCAAACTTGGAGTCGTCACGGAGGAGAGGAGGAGGTTTCTCCTGGTTTGTGGACGAAGCCTTCATTAGGCCTTTGTCGGACCCGTGCTTTGTTGGGGTGACGGTCTTCACACCCTCAACCATCAACCCTACGACGGGTTCTAGGGAGACTTTTGGCTGTTTATGAGGACGGTCATATTTGGATGACGGTTTCCTCTTTATCGACGGAGCCGTCCCCTTAGGAACCACCTCTTGAGACTCCTTTTTCTTGACGGCATGTGATTTTATCGGCGCCCTCCTCTTAGCGTCGTCCATCTCTGTAAAACAGGACGAATGAAGTTATTTTCATATAGTTGGAGCCATTGATAGTAAAAGTTGATAGACTTACGCCCGTGAATTCTTTCGTCGTATCTGACGGCTTGAGTTGTTGGTTCAGGACCGTCACAATACCAATGGATTGTATTTGGATTTACCAATTTCGCCCAAGTCCTTTCCTCCCGCTTGGTCTTTTGAAAAATCCTCTCGAGAAAGCTAAACTCCTCAACACTAACTTGTGGGTGCCGTCTACCTGTAGAAAAAATAGACAGTTAGAAGAAGAATTATAAGCGACAGATTATGAAAAGAATTACAAATTAGGACGGGTGCATACGAGATGAATGTAACACTCCCCAAGTTGTGTCGACGGGCAAAAACTCCGTCTCCCTTGGACGACTCATCCATTTGTCACCCTTTAGGAAGAAGTAACGACTCTTCCAGTCTCCATTTGAGTCGGGAGTTTTAAAGATGACCTTCAACAAAGGACTCCTATTGGCAAAACTATACATTCCTCTTGACCTGTCTATTTCGTCTAGACGGTAGCAATGAAGGAATTCACGCACCGTTAGTCTCCTAGCGCCGTCAGTCATAGCACCATAGAGAATCTCCATTGCTATGAAGACCCTCTAGGCGTTTGGAGATATCCGGATGACGGACAGTCTCAAATAATTTAAAAGTTCTCTATAAAGGGTACTTAGCGGAAACCGAAGTCCCGCCTTCAGCATCTACTCGTACACTCCGACACCTTCTACCCCGTCGTAGTAACATTTCTCCGATACATAGGGTAGACGGATTGGAATATAGTCCGGAATTTGGAAGTTATCCCTAAATGTGCTGAAGTGTTTCTCCTTAATGACGGAAGTGAATTTATGAACCGTCCACTGGTAGCATGATGAACTCTCTAAGTCCATCAAAGACCGACGACGGATCCCAATGCTTGATCCTCGCCGTCATTAGAAGCATCTTCTGGCTCAACCATCTTCGTATCCTCATTTGTTGAGCACGAGGAAGAGGTCGATGGACTCCTTTCTTCGCCAGGATTATGCAGGTCTCTATAACCGGACGGGTATACTTCCTCGTATTTCGTCCCGTCACGAACCACTGACTGATTACTTAACGCACTAGACATTGCCTACAATTAACGATAAAACCTAAGACTGACGGGTCTAAGAGTATTGACGGGTGTGTAGGTCTAGCTAAATATAATTACAAATACAAGACTTGTAAATGAGAATAGCAATACTCACCGTTCTCAAGTAATCGAAGGTCGACGGTTGTGTAGTAGACGGGTATGGATGTACGACAGATTGCTTTGACAAGGTTGACGGTGGCGCTCCGACAATGTGTTTTGGTTGTAAAGTGTAGAAATGAGGATGGAGAAGTGTTATATATATACTTGAAGTGCACGGAAGACGAAGCGACGCTTCGATCCGATAGAAAATCCAATCAAAAAGCGACACGTGGCATGCTCATAAATGCTTGACAACCTGTCATCAAATAGTCGCAATCCATCTCCTCCTGGAGAACCGTCAACTTGGTGATCTTAAGCCGCCGTCCTAAATTTTCTTTGACCGTCAACCCTAAATAATATCAAACCGTCACCCTAAGAGTCCGTCCATATAAGTCATGACGGACCCATAAGGTGAAGGGGGCAAATTGAAGGGGCAAAATTTAGCATGATGGACTTTCACCACATTGGGCCTGACGGATCCAAGCCCATGGGCCGACAACAGTTGAGCCCAGGGCCTAGAGTGATTCCAGATTCTTGTTGCGCACGTAGAGTCTCAAAGGAAATCAGAAACCTAGCATAAAGAGCATTCCGGAAGATACGCGCGTTAATGGAAAAT
Organism: Quercus dentata; assembly: GCA_028216015.1. Taxonomy (NCBI): domain Eukaryota; kingdom Viridiplantae; phylum Streptophyta; class Magnoliopsida; order Fagales; family Fagaceae; genus Quercus; species Quercus dentata. The sequence goes on along the minus strand of CP116453.1, from coordinate 45,129,528 downwards.
CCACTCTACAAGGAAATGTCTTGTCCATCATGTTTGGGATTACTCAAGAGGATTCCTATAAGGAAAAGACTTCTACATCAAGGAGAAGAGGTCAACTTACTACTATAAAAGCCTCAATACCCTCACAAATCAAGGCACGCATGATTTACCCTCTTTAGCACTCTAGAGTTGAGAACAATTCTAACTTGACCGTTGGAGGGTATTTGGCCGATACCACACCGGTGCCCTCGGCGAGATTACTTCTTTCTTCTTGCAAGTTGTTAGTTTAAGCGAGCGTGGATTGTGTAGCTCACTGGTGATTTTACGGCTTCATCAGAATGTATTTAAGTAAGGGAAAGGAATGGAATTGAATGGAATTAAGTAACCTTGATTGGATGTTTTAAAATAAAGGAATGAAAATGAATGGAATGTAAGTAATCTTGTTTGAGAGCAACATAGAGAAAATGAAATGGAATGGAATCATTTTATGACAATATTACTATTAGACTCCTATTTTAAAATAAAAAATTGAATATATAGAGGTATTTTGGGAGTTTTAGTAAAAAAATCATTAAATCTAATTCCATTCCCTCCCATTCTTCCTAATTTCGAGGGGAATGAAAATTTGAGGTTTTAAGGGAATAGAGAGGAATGTGTTCCCTCCTACTAATTCCATTCTCTTCTACTTAAACTCCCAAACAAGGGAATGAGCTTTCCATTCCCTCCATTAAAACTCCCAAATAAGGAAAGGGAAGAATATTTTAAAATGATTCTTTTTATTCCTTTACATTTCATTCCATTCCCTCCTTCCAAACGAAGCTTAAGTGAGAGAGAATGAAATAGGTAGAAAGGAACACTCATTCCTCTCTATTCCCTTAAATTCTCAAATTTTCATTTCTCCCAAAATTGGGAAGAATAAGAGGGAATGTAATTAGATTTAATGAATTTTTTACTAAAACTCCCAAAATACCCCTATATATTTAACATTTTATTTTAAAATAGGGGTCTAATAGTAATATTGTCACAAAATGATTTCATTTCTTTCCTTCTATGTTACTCCCAAACAAGGTTATTTACATTCTATTCATTTTCATTCTTTTCTATTCCTTTATTTTAAAACATCCAAATAGGGCTATTTAATTCCATTCTATTCTTTTTTTTTTTTTCATTCATTTCTTTTACTTAAATACATTCCATTCCATTCTCTTATAATCATTCCATTTCATTTCATTTTATTCCCTTATGAACTCCCAAACAAAGCAATTGTGTGAAATGTGAATCTCAAGATCTGAAATGCACTTGCCAAATTCAGCATCGACGATATGAGTGATGATATAAGAACAGCTAGCTATGGTAGGATCATTAGACCACTAAACTTACAGTAGGACTAGGAATTGTGACATGATCATGTACATGAGAATGCCTTCAAAATAAAAATGTGTCGTGAACAATGGTCGCCCCGTTCCCTCCTTCTTTTTGTTTATCCCAAAAAATAATAATAATAAAATAAAATAATGAGACGTGAATGGAAGGATGTAACTTTCAGGGGCCACCAAACTTTTTAAGTTTGGGAGCTTCTCATTAGTTTGGGCCCAACAAGTCTTTATCCCAGTCCCACCAGTCCTCAAACTCAAGTTGGGCCGAAAGTCTCCATGCTGGTCTTAATCCCATCAAAAATTGAAAGTAAAGCAGAACACTTATTAAACTTAAGTCCGGTTATCTCTCCTGAAAGCCGTAAAGGTCTTTCCATTTGTAAGCACCTCCCTGTTATTGCTTCAGACCAAAATCCCATCATCTTAGTGGCTTCTGGCTTATAGTTGATTGTTATTGGATTTTTGAGAGTGGCTTCTGGCTTGTAGTTGGGGATTTGTGCTGTGTAATATAATATCGATTATTTTCTGCCTATATAATAATAATAATAATAATAAAATGTATATATAATAATAGATAGTGGTTTTTTTTTATTTGCTAAATTAATAGTGTTGACTATTGAAGTATTTTAATATATAATTTATGAATTTATAAATTTACTTTAGTTATTTATGAATATTTTTTATTAGGTTTTTTTTTTTTTTTTTTTATTTTACCCAGTAATCTTGTTTGATTAGTTATTATAGATGCAAATTAATTTTGGAATTAATAGCGGTACATCATTAAGGAATTTTATTATATTTATGGAAATTACTTTTATTTTTTCTGAGAAATAGATAAGCCATCTTTATTAAGGTAAATCAGTCTGAAAAACATCACTCAAATCTTGTGGTAACTCTTCTAACCATGCATCGGTATCAGTAGTTAAAATTACTCTTTTAGCGAGGGAGTGGGCCAATCTATTGCCCCCCTACGAGTTTGAGAAAAACTGCAAAACTGCATACAGGAACCTATCTGCTTAATATCATTAATGATATGACCCAGCCACGATCTGTCATGCTTCTAGTTATCGATAGCTTGTATGACCTTTAGAGAATCACCTTCCACCTCCACTTGTGAGATACTAATTTCTTGAGCAAAAATAAGAGCTCGCCTTGCTGCCAATGCTTCAACCATGTCTACCGTATTGGGCAGTGGGATTTGCTAGCTGAGGGCGGCAATGATCATCCCTAGCTCATCACGTATAACTATCCCCAGACCAGCAAGGGCCATGTTCTCAAAAATGGCTCCATCAAAATTAATCTTGAACAAACCCGCAGTAGGTGGCTTCCATCGCACCTCCTCACGTGGAACTGCGGACCGCATGGTGGGGCTCTGCACATCCTTGAACTCCTACAACAATTCCTTAGCTTTCTTGACCGTGTCTCCTACATCCCATACTTGCTGCTTTAATCTCATTTTGCTGCAGCGAGTCCAGATACTCCAAGTGACCATGGAGAACAGAGCAGCAGTGTTTGAAGAAGTTTCAGTAAGTATAAATGATACCAGGTCACCAAACTTCTGAAAACTCTTGCACGTGGGAAACTGAAAGTAGGCAACGAGAGCCACACACACTTGGCATGGTCACACAGCCATAGACAATGTAGCACATCTCCTGGGTGCTCCTCGCATAGGCTACAACTGTTGTCGGGTAGGATATGCCTAGCACAGAGGTTGAAATTTGTTAGTAATGACTTAGACGACGCATGCCACAAGAAGTGTCTAACTTTGTTGGGCACCTTAAGCTTCCAAATGCCATTCCACAGGTGCTTACCAGCTTCAGGGTTGGAAGAACCGGCTTGGGCTTGAAGAGTTTCAGTAGCCAAAAGCTGATAAGCGCTTTTGACCGAGTACATTCCATCCGGTGTTCTAGGCCAAATGAGTAAATCCTCCTCCGTGTGGAGACTAACAGGAATACTCTTAATGCACTCCGCTTCCCATGGAAAAAAATTCTGATCTATATGCTCCAAATTCCATGCCTTCATTCCAGAAATAAACAGATCCTTAACTACCTTCAACGATGGGTCATACTGAGGAGATAAGACCTGTCCACCCCCAGATGAATCCACCCAACGACCATTCCATATGTCTATTGTAGACCCATCCCCCACTCTCCATCTAGCTCCCTTGCGAATAACCTCTCTTGCTTGCATAATGCTCTTCCATGCAAAGGAACTTCGAGGGTTGATCTCAACATCCAAGATGCTCCCAGTAGGAAAATATTTTGACTTAAAAACTTTGTAAAGTAGTGTGTCCTTCTCATGGTAGAGCCTCCACACCTGTTTTCCAAGAAGTGCATCATTAAAGTGTCTTAGATCTCGGAACCCCATACCACCAAGGGATTTTGAGGAGCAAAGAGTGCTCCATTTAACCCATTGCATCTTCCTTGCATTATCTTGATGCCCCCACCAAAACTTGCAAATCATTGCTTCAATGTCTTTAATCAAACCAATGAGCAAACAAAACACGCTCATGGAATAGGTAGCGATGGATTGGATCACCGCCTTGATCATCACTCCCTTTCCTGCTTGTGAAAGTAGCCTCTCCTTCCACCCTTGCATCTTGTTCCAAATCCTCTCCTTAATCTGATTGAAACATGCTTTTTTCTGCCACCCCACAAAAGACGGCAAACCCAAATATTTCTCATAGTGTTTGATGGCTAGCACACCCAACAAAACCTTGATTTCTTGTTGAACATCTTCAGGAGTGTTTCGGCTAAAGAAGAGAGTGGTCTTGGCCTTATTCACCTATTGCGCTGATGCTACTTCATAATAGCCAAGAAGTTGCTAAATTTTCAAGTATTGAGCTACATTTGACCAGTAAAATAAGAGGCAATCGTCTGCAAGGAAGAGGTGAGTAATCCTTAGGCCCTATCTACAAATCAATAAACCAGTAATCTCCTTATCCTCGGCCGCTTTGCAAAGGAGAGCGTTTAAACCCTCCGCACAAAACAAGAAGAGGAAAGGAGAGAGAGAGAGTCACCCTGTCTCAAACCCCTAGATGATCGTATAAAACCCTTAGGTTCTCCATTAAGCAAAATGGAATAAGTCACTGTTGAGACACATTGCATAATCATTGCTACCCTTGAGTCTTGGAAACCCATTTGCAAGAGGATTTTCTCCAAAAAATTCCACTCCACCCTGTCATAGGCCTTACTCATATCAAGCTTTAAGGCCATGAAGCCCTCTTTTCCTGAGCATTGGGTTTTCATATAATGCAACGATTCAAATGCTATCAAAATATTATTAGTAATAATTCTATCTGTAGTGAAAGCACTTTGAACTTCTAAGGTTATAGAATTTAGCATAGGTTATAGAATTTAGCATAGGTTTTAGTCTATTTGCAATAACTTTACTAATGATTTTATAAAGCACATTGCATAAACAGATAGGTTTAAATTTCGAAACATTCTCAAGATTGCATACTTTAGGAATCAAAGTAATGAAAGTGTGGTTGATAGATTTAAGGAGAGTACCAGTATTTAGGCAAGAGAGAACGACTTTAGAGACGTCGGACCCCACATTCTCGCAAAAGGACTGGTGAAAAAAGGGAGGGATCCCATCACGACCCAGTGCCTTTAATGGTGCCATTTGTTTAATGGCAACATCCACCTCCTCTTTATTGTAGGGTTTCAATAACTCGGCATTCATACTATCTCGTAATGTGACCCGTTTCACACCCTCCAGAACTCGGTCAAGATCATGGGTATTGGATGACAAAAAAATCCTAGTGTAAAACTCCACAAAAATCTTGGAAACTACCCCCTCTTCGGATTGCCAAACACCATCAGCATCTCTAATCCCTTTGATAAAATTACTTCGTTTCCTTTGAGTTGCCACCGCATGAAAATACTTAGTATTTTTATCACCCTTAGCCACCCATTGCATTCTTGCCCTTTGTCGCAAAATTTGGCTCTCTCTCTCAAGCGGGAAATTAAGCTCACGTCGGAGAGTGACAACCATATCATAGCTGCCTCCTTTTCTTGCAGATTCTTTAGCTTTCCACAATAATTCCTTTTTCTTTGCAATCTGATTCTTGACATTGCCAAAATGCTCTTTACTCTTAGATTTCAGCATCTTCTTACATTTCTTAAGTTTTTGTGTGACCTTGAACATTGGGGTACCTTGGTGTTCAACTTGCTATGCTCTTAATTCCGTGTCGCCACAACCCCTATCGGCCAACCACATCTCTTCAAACTGGAAGGGTCTTCTATTCCAACGATGAGCTTCACTATTTGGATTAAAGATCAAGGCGATAGGGCGATGGTCATAAGTGTAGCAGTGAAGGTGACACGTTGTAGTTGTCGGAAACTTTAATAACCAATCATAGTTGGCCACACCCCCATCTAAACATTCCCATATCAAGTATCTGTGTCTCCTACTATGCCAAGTAAACTATGGTCTTATGAAACCGAGGTCTTAGAATCCACAATAGTCCAATGCATCTCGAAAAGCTTGCATCTGCGCATGCGGTCTAAGTCTTCCACCTCTTTTTTCCTCGGTGTGTAAGAGTTTGTTGAAGTCACCCATGCAACACCAAGGTAGATGAGGTTTGGTTTGCAACAAGCAGAGTATACTCCATGCTTCTTCTCTATTGCTCACATCCGGTTCCCCATAAAAACCGGTAAACATCCATGCCTCCTTCGAACCACCATTCACAATCGCATCAATATGATTCTTTGAAAAACTGTCAACCCAAACTACAACATCAGACTTCCATAAGAGAGCTAAACCTCCGCCCCTACCTAGACTAGGAACAATATATAAACCTGCATATTTAATCTTACATTGAATCTTTTCTAACTAACCTTGTAATTAGATTGACCTCGGCCCTAGTCCAAAACTACCATAGGCTCATTTATGCTTGAGCCCATTACTGGTGAGTCAAACTTGGAAAGCTCAAAGTCAATCCCATGTAATACATCTTGAAAATCTATTTTCCTACCCAAGATACACTCCGAGATTTTTGTATCTCCTACGATCACGGAATTCGTTTCCGCGGGTGGAGTTTCGTTCATCGGTGTCGCCCCGTCGCCACCCCAAGACTCGCTATCCCGATCTGTTCCACGTTCATATTCACCCCCACTTTACCACGAACAACCCTCACCATCTTCATCCCCTCGTCTTCACCATGCGAGTCTCCGCCATCCATCTCTGCTTCTACACCACCCACCCTAAATGTTTAGCACTTCCTAGTATTAAAGGTTGGGGCTTTAAGCCAGGCACCAAACTGCCTATCATTCTCATTTAGAGATTCCTTACTCCGCACCCAAAGCTCACAGTCCTTATCACTATGGGAGAGTCTACCACACCAAAAGAGTGAGATATTCAGCAAATGTTTATATTTGAACCTTGTAAGGTTGAATTTTATCAACCATCTTGTTGGCTTTATTCTGTGCCAAATTTGCTTGTATTTTAGCAATTAGTAACCCTGTATTTAGATGGGAATCATGTAAGGGTAGTGTGTGAGAGAGTGTGAAGAATCGGGGACTCGCGACTCGATCACGCGGGTAGCTCGCGACTTGCAAGCCACCAGAAGTTGCACACGTGCCAAGCATGCAGAGAAGCTGAATCGTCATGCCAGTTGTAGCACTATAGGACAAAAAGTCCAGTCTGGCCATTCAGTTATCTCGCGGCTGGAACTTGCGGCTCGATCAAGTCGCGAGGCCAAGCCACCAGCCCGTTCTGTTTTGAAAACTCGACTCTTCACATTCCACTCTCACCCTAGTATATATACCCCTTATACCCACGACATGTAGAGAGCTTCCAGAGAGAATATTGAGAAAGAAACCCTAGAGAAAAACAAGATTGGCTCATCCCCAATCTTCATATAGAGACTCTTCAAATTCCTCTACTCTCACCCTCTTCATTGTTATATCCTTGAGAGGTACATTACCAAAACCTTTTCTCACCATACCCACATCCGTGAGAAGGCCATTTGGTGCTTGGGAAGCAGTTAGGAAGGGACCAATTTCATATTGGTTAATGCTATAGGCTATAGCGGAATCCAGTAAGCTAAAGAAGAAATAGGTTTGGCGTAACCTCGTTGGAGTAGGAACTTGGAGGGCTTAGGTACATTGGGTAGATTAGGCTTGGAGAGTCTTCTGCTGTTCATGTATCCCAACTACATTCTTTAGTGGATTATTTACCGCTTGGAGGGCGGTGGAGAGGTTTTACGTCGAGAGCTTCGGTTTCCTCTTCAATAACACATCGTTGTGTTGTCCTTGTGTTTGCAGCTCTCTTCCCTTAATCTTTGCCATTTAATTGTTGCTATGGATGTGATTTTATTTGGTTTAGATTGTTTATCAATTTTGTTATATGCTTATATTCATATTCTGCACATTATTTGTTTGATAATAAGCTTGAATTGATTATTAAGAAATTGGGGGTCTAAACGTTCATAGTGTTTTATACACATTTTGAACATTCAATTGGTATCGGAGCAGGTACACTCGTTATGGTTTAAATACCTACGTGTGATCCTTGACCCCTAGTGTTTATTTGCCATGGATAGTGCTTTGTATGCCTCTATGCATGTTTCGGATGTTGATGATTGTAACATGCCACGTGTTTGTGAAAATGCCTCTATGAGTGATACTCCTCATGATTGTGATGCTATGTTGCATTAATCTTTGGGTGTTGTTGATATTCCAAATGACAAACTCTTGAAGAAAAAGGCTAAGAAGTTTCAAAAGAATTTGAGCAAGTTATTTTGTGAAAAGGATGATTTGATTGCTAATCTCAATGAATCCAACAAATTGGTTGAGAAACTAATCCAAGCAACCTCCCCATCCTCATGACGGATTTTGCGCCTCGACACAATGGTTTTGAACTATCAACCCCACACCGATTCTCATGAAGATGCCATCGTCTTGATTGCCCCACTCTCAGAGTCCCTATCGAACCTCTCCCTGCACCCTTCCTATCTTCGCAGCCGCTTTTGGATTCATATCACCAACTAGTAAATCATGGATTTGAACCCAAAAGGACATTCTATCAAAAACAAGGTCCTTGATCGTGACGTTTTTCTCCATTCTGCAAAAAGAAACTAGGTGTTTATCGTAGCTCCATGGCTCTTCCAAAAGGACCCGGTCTACATCCATCCTATCAGAGAACATGAAGAGGACCACATGATTTCCCATATCTTTGACATTGAAGCCACTCTTTGTCTACCACAGTTGTTTGAAACTCTGTTCTATGGCCTCCATATTCAGAACTCGTAGTGTGAAAAACTTTGCTGCAAGAACCTTGCCCCTTGTCATCTCAAAAGTTTGACCATTATACTCACTCTCTTCCTCCTCCGAAAGCGAGAGTTTTTTCCACAACATCGACAATCTTCCATGTTAGAGTAACACACGTAAAGAGTAGATCTCAAGGGAGAGACCCAATAGCAGGAGAGAAATCTAACTCGTTTAAGGATCTAAAACTAGGGAAGCTTAAACCCTAAGGTTAAGCACGACCTTCTACCGAGCGGCTAAGGTTTATAATTCGATAAGTACAACTAGGCAGGGGAAGTAAATCCTATATAATCAGTGGCGGAGCCACATACAAAGGTGGGGGGGCCAAGGCCCCCCCAAAATTTAAAAAAATTATTTTATAGTATGTATATTATTTACATTTTTAAAAATGTAGCATGTAAAAATTGAAGTTGGCCCCCAAATTTTGAGTTATTTCAATGGTGCTCTTAAAAGAAAAAGGAATTGTATTAAAATCAAATAATTTAAGAGGTTTAACAAATTAAATTATGTAGAAAATGATAAATTTTTGTACATGTCTAATAGAAGAAATACATGACTTTTATATACTCATTAAAATTTAGAAAATGATAAATTCTCTTAGTAAATTAATTTATATACATGTGTGTGTAGAAGTTTGTCTTAACTAATATATTAGCATTACAACTTGGCCCCCCCAAACCAAAATTTCTGGCTCCGCCCCTGTATATAATAAAGTTACTAATTATTAGTTACTCATCATAGATGCTACACTAATTATTTGTTGACACCCAAAAATTGAAAAAACGTAAGTCCACCACAAAACCAAGTCATGGGCCTTATGTGAATGTAAGGGATCCATGATTCAATAGGACCAAACCCACAAGAAAGAAGGTTGGGGCCTACGGTTAGGGGCTGAAGCCCTAACTATAAGAATGAGGAAATGCCTTGAATAAGGTGCAAGTGACCCAAGAAAAGGGGTGTAGAAGAAAGGTTCATTAAATAAAAGCAATCTGAAGTCCAATAGATGGGTAAGCTTGAGGGTTCACCGGGAAACGACCACAAAGGTTTGAGTTCCCTCGTGGAAGAACTTTAAAGGGACAAGTGACCCCACCATAACAAGGACAGATCAATGCATTACAAAATAAAATTCTAGAATCCTAAGAGAAAGATAGGGGCTGTTTGGCTCTGTTGTTTAAATAACAGTTTTTAGTATTTAAACAAAAATAATACTTCTGACACATATTTCTATAAAACTCAAACACATATTTCCACAACACTGAAAACTAAACAACAATACTTAAATACTGCTACCAATCAGGCCCATCATGTCATGCATCACCTAAGCAAGGATTGACCAACCAATGAAAGAGAAGATCAAGGAACTTCAGCTAGAAGAAAATCACGAGAGGAAAGACACCCAACAACTTTAGTGGATTATTAAACGAAAGAAGCATCTACACAATTTGTGGTCAAGAAGTTCAAACCTTATGAAGTCACCATCGCAACCATAGAACCTTCACAATGTTGTCCTCACAATCCTGTGAAGGGACCCATGCACATTGACCCTAACCATTGCATGGTCTGCTTGGGGAAGAAGTCTTATATAAGGAGAAAGAGCAAACGTGATTTCAAGGAGTAAGTTCCCAAGAAAGTGAAACAAGAACTGAAAGAAGAAAGAACCACACAGAGATCCCACTCCAAGGGTGAACAACAAAATCAAGGGAAAAAAAAGGAGAGAAAATGGTAATTTCAAATCTCTCAACACTAGTATAAAAAGAGGATTAGCCAAGAGGAGGCAAAAAGCAACACACAGAGAAAGAAAGTATTGTCACTCAAAGATATAGATAGCTAAGCCAAGATTTTTTTTTAAAGAAAAACACTATAGAAGGAGAAATCCATTTTTGTAGTACGTGTATTTGGGACTACCACAATGGTCTAAGATCCCAAGTCTCATAAGTCTTGTGGACCCTTTGGGTCTATTGAAGTATGTGGAATTTGTAATTTAAAGGCCTTGTAGTTCTTTCCATGGGAATCAGTATTTGGATTCTATGGCTAAATAATAAAATTCATTGAAGTATTTATTCTCTCTAACAATACTTATAGTTCCTTCACACACGCACACACACACACATATTGTTGTGTCTTGAGTTTGCTTGTGCACAGATTGATCTAGTAGAACTATCTTGTTTGGTTGCGATGGGACCAAGCCTAATTATCTATTCTTTGGCTCCCAACAAATTGTAATGTTTAATATTTTACTTAACACAGCATTAAAATAGTCACTAAGATATTGAGCAGATGAAGGCTATTACTGCTAAGAGCAAAAATTTGCTAGCTTTATGTGGAAGGGTTCAAATGGCCCAGTAAGTGAATAGCTTGGGTTGCCATTTGTGGTAACCTATTGCAACAAGATAATTTGTTGCAATATGTTTCCAAAGCCAATTTATTAAAATAATTACTATGTCAGTACCCTATTGCAACAAAACAATTTTTTGTAGTATTGCAACAATCAAATTTGTTGCAATAAGTTTTCCGAGTTACTCCCACATATTTATTACAATAAAAATATTGTTGCATAAAATTTTAGCAACAATATATGTGATGATTTGTTCCCAATGCCCAAACCCCCAATTTACTAGTATCTTGGGTTGTGCTTATCCCACAATGGGAGGTCCAAGAAGCAGTTAGTGGTGTCACTGAAGATTTTACGATGGCGCTCCAAGATTGAACTACCTTAAACTCGGCTCGGCCGTAGAGGCCTGTAGACACTCGAATTTGCACCCATGATTTAATCAAAGAAAATGACTAGACCATCCATGTACCCCCAAAATCATGATTGCATTACATGCATTAACTCATTCATTGTATATCATAAAAATGATCATGAGGTTCTAACGGTCATAATGGTGTGTCCGGTTTCCAAATTATACCATCAGATCAAAAGATATCGCATGATCAAGTTTGCACGATTAGCATGTATTGTATAGGGTGAAATCGATCACGTGTGATTAATTGAAATTAATTTTGATTGGTTGATGATTAAAATTAATTAAATGAATTTATTTGATTGGTGGTGTATTTTTCTTAAAGAGGGATTTGTTGCATGGGATTAAAACAAACTAGTCGCTAACCCGTGCGATGCACGGGAATGCCGCCAATTTTTAAAAATCAAAATATATAAAAATTATATCCATAATAAAAAAATAAATAAATAAATAAACATGAAGACAAGCATGTAGAATCATAGATAAGAAGGGGTCGCCATGTCATAGTCCACAGAATAAGAATGCTTATGCACCTTATAAGCATTTCTTCAGCTGCTTATAACCATCTTAATATCCTTTGCTTTATAAAAAAAACTTTGAGGTAAAGCTATATCCTCTGATAACTAAATATAAAATTTTAATTCCTCTCTGTTTCAATTTAAAACCAAACTGTGCATAAAAGCAGAAAATTTTCCTTTATTCCAATATGTCTTTAGTACCAAAATCACAAATCCATTAAAACCAAACTATGCATAGAGATTGAAAGACAACTTTAAAGTGTTTTTTTTTTTTATCTTCTTCCTTTATTGTTTCGTAGTAGTCCCTGAATATGTCCTTTTGTTTTTCTTGAGTACAGATGTTGGTGTGAGTTGCACATTGCTTTGAACATCAACTTTTTGAAATTTTGTACAATCACCACCTTGTTTAGTTGATAAGTTGATGCTACATTCATTTGAAGTATCACTGATGTAAGCCTAGCAATAAAACAGGTTGAGGAATGTATTAGAACATATACATCTTAAATATCATATTTGTAATTTTGTTATATTAAAGAATACATAATTCTGTCATTTTATCAAGCTGAATTGCTTTGTCAGTTCCTTCAAAAGATTCAAAAACTTTCTTGACGGTGTAGAATTCCCATCCATACTTGAGATTATAGTCATTTAGTTGTATTTGGAAAACAAATTGTTTTCCTTTCAGATTTTCTATTTGCACAGGAAGGACAACTTCTTTCGGCACCTAACAAAAGTAACATTTTTCAAATTGTACACTCAAGTAAAGTTTAGAAAATATTAAATACTAATTTTATCTTCCATATTCTCACCTCTAAACATTTGTTCAAAAGGTCCTTCGCTGATATGTTGAGTAATTTTTTTGCTTCTAAGTCAAATAAAATGAATATGGCCATTCCTAAGCTATCTTCAACCTTTAATTGAATTCTATACCTGATAAGAGAAATGACATATATAATGTTAATATCATATTAATTATTGTGTATTTTAATATAAAAAGTAAACATTTTCATTTTGTGTACCTTGGGATTGGGAAGCATGCCTTTTTGTTGCAATTGTCACACAATATAAATTCATTTCTTGACTTTACCTTTTTCGACATACTTTGCAAGAGATAAAGTACCAACTAGAATTATCTATCTCAATGTTTATAATCTTTCCTTGATAGGTAAAGATAGTTTCCTAGAAATCGAATTTAATATCAATTAATTCATAATTTTATAATTAAATTTTGTAAAAGCAAGTCTATGGTACATAAAGCAATGTTAAGGACACAATATTATTGTTCAAGGTTTTTTTTTTCTTACCTCACTATCAAAGTCCCACATATTTTTTGTTATTTCACTTATGGTTCTTCTGTTGATGTTCATCTCTTCTTGAATTGTCACTTGTGGTTTGAATTGCTTTGGCATTTGTACTATTGGTTGATTATTTTCCACTAGCCTGTTATATTACATAAAGATATTAGACATAGTATTGTAGAGACTGTAAATACATTAAAAATGTGAATCATGTAAAAAAAAAAGTAACAAATTATACTCTCCTGCAATGCACGGGATTCATTAGAAAAAAAAAAAGTACAATTATCTATATATAAACTTATATTTGTGGTAAAAAGGCTATTCCATTCAAGCCCATTAGCTACCTAAAAAGAGAAAGTACCCACTCCAAGTGGATTACCAGCTAGGCAGTTACTTCAAACCATCCCACTTGAGCTCAGAGAAGTTTAGAAGAAAATTGTCTTATAAGTTAAAGCCATCTGTCATCTACTCAATTATAAATTTTGAGGCTCTATTTATGTATCATGAGTGGACCCTCCTATCACATGTAATTGTTGGACACTTCTTAAGCAAGGAGGCTAAAGACAATGCATACAAAATACAAAACCAAGCAAAACCGATCATAAAAAAGAGAAAAAATTATTACACAGAAAGACTATTATGTGGATGGCCTACTCATATGTCTCATAAGTCCCTGCTTCATTGACTTCCACACTACACTAACATTTTTTAAAATCATCGAATCAAATAAAGTGTTATATCTTCCAGAGTAACAGGGGAACCTTTCATTTCTACACGAGCAATAAATTTGAAGGAAGCTGTAATATCAATCTATAATGGAAGTGGCACATTGCCCCATAATCATCATCTATTACATAGTGTGCATACCGAGAACTCCTTCCTTTATAACTACTGCATAACTTGCATTCCATTGTTTGTCTAATACCCACAGTACGTTGACTACTTGTTGTTGGATACATTATCAAAAAATTTTAAAGTGGGGATCAAGCACTTCAACCAGCTTTACTTTTGAGTTTTTAGGGGGGAAAAAAAGAAGAAGAAATAATTAGTAAAAATTATGATATGTACAGAAAAGTAGGTGAAGCTTTTTGGCCAATCTTCTTGTGATATGGTCCACCTTTGGAAGGCAGAGAAGTACCACATTGGTTGTAAAGGCCATTGAATTGGACGCTGGAGTTGTAATTGTTAAAGAAAGTGCTTAGGCTGGTGCTCATGTTAGTGGAATTTTCATTCCTTCTCTCTTTGTTTTGGGATTGGAGAAGTTCAAAGCAAGTGTAAATTTGATGAACATAGATGCAAAATGAGCAGTACAAATAACATATGAATCCAACGGGAACTGCAATCAGAAATGAAGTCCTACTTGCTGTGAAAATCATTTATCCTTTGAATATTTAGATTCAAGACTTAGCTTGTTAGATAAACCGGTAAATCCTTTAATTTACAAAAGTAAAGCAAGCTCAAGAGTAAAAATTAAATTTAAAGCATAAGTTTGAGCAGTACATGTAGTTTTTGGATTTTTTATGGCAAATACTTCTGGTATAATACTTCAAAATCCAAACAGAGCCGTGGTATTGCATATATAGTTTAGATTAAACTTAAATAAACCAATAATATATAAAAAAGACTCCCACAGATACACATAGTCTACTCCAACCCCGCCCCAAACAAAAAATCTACAGGGCATTCAATAATCAAATAGAAATAACAAACTAAATATGAGTTTCCAGCCAGTTATACAACTTCTTAATTGGATGCTTACATAATAATTCAGCCAATATGTTTAAAACAGGGCATTCCCAGCACAATTAGAAACCTAAAATAAACTTAAAAGCTCAAGTAACCAACACCCAATCGTGCATAAATTACAATAAGAATTCAAAGATTGGTAGCCATACATGAACCCAAATAAGAATTCACAAAATTAAATCCAAAATAAACTAAATAGAAAATCAGAATTATAAAGAGAGCAATAAAAATTCAGAATTATAAAGAGATGCTAATATCAAATTGGTGAACGAATTATAAGCAGATTGTATACACAAACATCTAATGCCTTCTAATGGCAATATCTAGATTTAACCTAGTCAAGCACAAAGTGCAAAGACACTTAGTTGAAGGAACCAAAGGCTTGACAGGAAATATTTGGCAAACACATCATGGGGCAGCATTGAAGTTTTATAGGTCAAACCTCATACTCAATTACTTTAAATTTCAAATTGACAAATAATAATAAAAATTTCCAACCAAATTCAAAATTATAAAATCTACAGAGAAATTATAATCAACATTAACATTCAAACTCTCTCATGTTCCTTCAACCAAACAATAAAAAACAGAATATTGATTTAAAAAAAGCAACCATATATTTGCTGTGTGTTTAGAAGAGAGCATACCCAAACAACCTTCAAGGATCCTTTGTTGTTTCTTGAAATAATCAACTACCCGGTTTCCTTTTCCTACAATTAAATGCATAAGATGAATGAATGCATTAAAAATCATCAAATTTTGATTTTTTACTTTCCAATAGAGCTTAACATCAACTATGTCAAAGAATAATAAATTGTTCAATGATATTAAAACTCCAAGTATAAAAGCAGAAAATTTTCCTTTGTTTCAATGTCTTTAGTACCAACCTTCATGACTCTTACAATTTTATTTGGATTGTGTGTCTCAACATTATACCAATGCAATTATTAATTACTTAAAATTCAAAATATATATATATATATATATATATATACATGATAAGTTACAATTCAAATTGAGTTCCACGAGTTCTTTAAATGTAAAGAGAACACTATAATATTTAGAAATTAGATGTACATAGACAAATAGATGTACTAAAAAAAATTCAGAAATTTAGTACTGAGGCAAATGAATACCATACCTTTAAGCTTGATTCGAATGGAGGAAAAGACTCAAGAGAAAGGCAATAAAAAAGCAAAAATTAACATAGACAAATAGTTAACCCAATACTAAAAAAAAAATTCAGAAATTTAGTACAGAGGCAAACAAATACCATACGTGAGGAAAAGACTCAAGAGAAAGGCAATAAAAAAGCAGAAATTAATCGGGAATATTAGATCTAAATAAAAGTGAATGGAAGAACAAAAATTAAGAATGAAACCTACAAATTGAACAACCGTGAAAAAAAAAAAAAAAGACTAATAAGAATAAACTATTTATAAGATGATAGTTATAGAGTCCTAATCAATATATATTAGTTACCTTTGGGCCAGTTTTGACGGGTTGGGTTGGTGTGATGGTGTATCGCCGACTGGGCTGGGTTGGTGTGATGGTGTATCGCCGACCGACATAGTTGAGGTTGCATGTGGTGGTTTGTTGGTGGGTCTGCATTTAGAGGAAGGAGTAGTGGTCTTTGTCGTGGGTCTAAGGAAGGAGATCTCTATTGGTTTGTGGGTATGGCCGTATGGTGTGTATGGTGGGTATGTCGATTGAGGAATCTGTGGGTATGGTGTCTTTGGATGCTTTGCTGTGGGTCCAAGGAAGGAGATCTTTGTTGGTTTGCCATGGGTTTGAGCGTTGGGGGAGCTAGTAGAAGGAGCTTAAGGTCTGAATTTTCGAGAAAGAGAAGGTAGGGCGTTTATCGGGTTTAGGTTTTAGAAAAGTTTTATTTTGCATTTATGTTTTATTTTTAGTTTTAGAAAAAAAAATTAATATTATGCTGATGTGGAAAATTATGGGAGCTTCAAAGGCTTCGGTTTTATATATATAAATATATATATATATATATATATATTTAGAAAAAAAATTAATATTGTGCTGATGTGGAAAATTGAAAAAAATTAATATTGTACTGATATGGAAAATTGTGGAAGCTTCAAAGGCTTCGGTTTTTTAGAAGAAAAAAATTAATATTGTGCTGATGTGAAAAATTGGGGGAGTTTCAAAGGTTTCGGTTTTATATATATAACTAGTCGCTAACCCGTGCAATGCACGGGAAAGATATTGGGTATGAAGATTTAACATTCTCAATTATTTAATAAATGTATGAAAGACAAATTTAAAAAAAAAAAATTATTCAATATTTCATGATGAACCACAACAATAGCAAATATGTTAACCCATCCAACAACAAAACTACAACTCATAAGCTTAAATTATATCCAAACACAAACAAACAAACAAACAAAAAGTCTCATATTAATACAAAGAGAGAAACAAAACAAAAGGCTAAATGTAAAT
The DNA here is from genome assembly GCA_028216015.1 of Quercus dentata. Lineage (NCBI taxonomy): Eukaryota > Viridiplantae > Streptophyta > Magnoliopsida > Fagales > Fagaceae > Quercus > Quercus dentata. The sequence goes on along the minus strand of CP116453.1, from coordinate 45,112,136 downwards.
TAAAATTATAAAACATTAATAGTGGTCGTTGTAAACCACAAAACATATACACGGCTATTTACAAATAAAATCACTACTATCAAAAGAACAGTTAAAAGAGATAGCACTATTAATAAAATAAACAATCAATACTTAATATAAAATAATATAAATAATAAAATAAACAATCAATACTAAATAAAAAATAATATAAATGATAAAATAAATAATGCAAAAGTTAACACTTGATGGACGTGTGGCAGAGGCATATAAAGTTGAATTTGAAAGCTTCACAGGCTCAGTCAGGCAAAAGCACACAAAATAAAATAAGGTTGAGAAGACAAAAGAACGAAAGGAAAAAGAAACAAAGCAAAAAGAAAGGAGCTTGAGCAAAAAAGAAAGAAAGGAGTCTTGGCGAAGAAGATGAAGAAGATGGAGGTGACAGCAGCTATCCGGTATTGACTTCCGTTTTTCTCTATGGGTTTTTTTGTGTGGGTAATATTTAAATGATCCGAGTTTTGGGTTTTGGGGGAAGGAGATTGTAACGTGAGAATGTCAAAAGAATAATTCAAATGTTAAAATATTGAGGTTTGTATTGCTTTTATAGTGTTCATAGTGGGTGTTTTGAGGAAGGAGACGATTTTGAGGAAGAAGATGTCTGTTGGTGGGTATGGTGGGTTTTCAGATGCGATGCAATGATGCTTTGCTTTTGGCTTGCCGTGGGTCCGATTGAGGAGCTGGGAGGAGCTGTAAGAGAAGGCACGATGATCGTGAAAGGGAAAGCGTGAAAGGCAGAGTCGGGTTTTAAAAAATTCAATTACGTTTTTTTTTTTTTTTTTAATTATGCTAACGTGGAAATTTGTGGGAGCTTAAAAGCTTCATTTTATATATATATAGATAATATATATATTGATAAGCTAATAAAATTTAAAGACCGTGGATAATTAGGCTTTTGGGATAATTATATTCAAAATAATTATTTTAAAAGTCATAATTATCACTTTGGAATGAGGTTTATCATGAAAATAACTCTGAAATTCGTCCAAATACAGTTTTAGAATTGGAAAACACTTCAAAAACGTGCAAATCAAATAACAGATTTCAGATTCACGTTTGAAGGTACGTTTGGCCTAGTAGAACTCAAAATTCGGACTAGGCTATTTCTGGAAAAGTTGTAGGGAATCTAATTTCCCTTCCGCTGTCAAAATTTCAGCTTAATAGGAATTTTGAGTAAAGAGATATGATCAAAATACGAAACTGGTTCTGATCTGAAAAATCAGCTTACTCCTATCCAAATCTTTTTTTTTTTTTTTTTGGATTTTCCCCCATACGTTTTTTGTTTTTTGGTTTTTTTCCAGCATTCCAACCTCTATAAATAGAGGATGCCTCTCAAAATTCAGTACACTTTTCACCCCCCCCCCCCCCCTAGGGAGAGACACTTTTTTACGCTTTGAGCGGCACTCTTTTAGGCTCTCAAATTGCTCATATTTGCTGATCCCCTCTTTAATAATTAGGGTTTTTAGGTTTCAAAAATAATTGAATAAATTTCTTTGAACCCTAAAACATCCTCTCAAGAACAAGAAGTACTCCATGCAAGAGGTTGATTTTAATCACCCTTTCATTTCCTTTATTTTTTTTTTCTTATGATGATGCATGTTTTCTTTATCCATAACATGATTTATTAACCCTTTTTTTTTTTTTTTTAAAGCATGATCTTGAATTTCTTATATATAATTGTTACAATTTTTTTCTTAATTTCAATAATCTGCATATAACCAATTATTTTTATTAATTAAAAATAAATCTGCATCTTTCTTAGATGTAGATCTGAATTTTTCTTAAAATAAAAACAGATCCGTGTGGTGGGCCTTTTTGCAATGTTGGGCTAGGTTGCCTCCTGCTGTATTAGGCCCAAGTATTCTGAGTAAGGGAGTTGAGACTGGTTCAACCGCAACTCACTTTGGCCCGGCTTGTGCACAAATTATGCCTCATTTGCCAAGAACTTCGTTCTCATGGCCATAGCAAGCGGAGCTACTTCGAAGGAGTCATGGCAAGCAGACATGATAATAATAATGAAAGAGAGTACTTTTGCCTTTAGACAAAGTGAATAAATAATCCCTAATTAAAATGATAATCATAATGATAAGAAGCACCTTGTAAAAAAAATGGTGGAAATAAATAGGTAAGACATGAGTTAGCAAAAGAAGGAAAAAGATCAATCTATTATGCCAAGTTATGTCATAGGACCATGACCAAGGAGGGAAACCGTTTTCCTCAATGCAAATAATCTCTCGGGAAAATACTGTCGTGGAAATAAATCACTTTAAGGGAAGTGGACCTGCATGGCTTGTGCCTAAAAGAATCCTTTGCTTTTGGCAGAGAGCAGGACTTTTAGAGGGAGAGAGGGGATTAACCTATTGGTGCATATCGGCTATTCTATCTCTCTCTGTCTTCTTATTTTCTAATTTTCCCTTTCTCTTTCTTTTTCTCTTCTTTTCTCAGTACTTGTTTCTGTGTTGTGATTTTCTCCTAGAGGTTACTATTACCCTAATCCCCTTTTCTATGCACGACAAGGGTCCTTTATATAGTGCTTGCCGTTACTGGCTTTTACTATTGTAGCCTTTAACTACCTTTGTGCAGTGCGGGTGTCCTTGCCGACCACCTTTGGTTTGTGTCGCTCAGCCAGCACCAATTACCTGTGCAAGCCATGCCACTCCCCATTACTAAACAAAAAAGACTATTTTGTTCTTTTGTTTACCATGGCACTCTTACCTGCTATGGTGTGAGTGTTCTCTCTCTTCCCATCCCTTATGGCATACACCTAGTGGTTCCAACTCATCCTTTCTTCTTTTGGGTGGTATATTATTCCAGCAGGACACTTTCCCAAAAAGAGCCTGAGCAGGAATGCCAGAATAGGTTTTCCCCTTTCCCCATCGCTAGACCATACCCCCTTACCTTTGACCCATGACCCACCACCTCCTATATTGGCTGGGTACAGGTTGGTGAAGTCTGGACCTTGCGCGTGCTCAACTTTTATGTGTGTCCAAAACTTGCCCGCTACATTTGCCATGGTCCGGAGGCTCGTCCGCACATCCTGTCACCCATCCTTGATTTCTTATGGCGTGAGCTATTTTCTAATTCCTCATTCTCTATGGCCCACTCCCTTTAGGGGCCGGACTTTGCTTGATTGTGGGCTTTTCTTCCTTCAGCCTATTCTTTTTTTCCTCTTTGCAGTCTTGCTACCATTTCCTGTCGTACCACTCTGCCATTCTTGCTGTGATGTCATTTGACCCCTGCCTATTGGGTCTCTTTGGGCCTGCTGCTTATTCTTCTCTCAATGACTCAATATAGTCATTTGGGTTTTGTATTACATTGGTTGTGGGCTCTTTTGTCCCATTTATTTCCTCTTGGGCATCCTTGGCCCATTTGCTTTCCTTGGGCTTCCTTTGCCCTTTTTCTAACTCTGCGTCCTATGGGCTTTTATTAACTTCTTTGGGTATCCCTATCCCAATTACCTTATCCTTTATCCTTGGGGTTCATAGGCTTGCCATCAACCCTTGCTTTCTTTGCTTGCATTATTTCGGGCTTGTTGCGACCTATTCTTACTTTTCTACATCACATACTGCCCATGGGTTCACTACTTCTCTCTCTTTAGGCTCCTTTAGGCCCATTTGCTTCCTCAAGGCCCATTTGTTTATTTTATGGGCCTATGATCCATTATTCTTGCCACCTAGGCTTAATGGTTTTTCTATCTACTTACTAACTCTTTTCTGCCAATGTTGCTGGACTTCTTCCTTCTACTAGGCTTCCCAAAATGAGCATCAACAATCTGCATCTTTCTTTGATGTAGATTTGAATTTTTCTTAAAATAAAAACAGATCTGCATCTTTCTTAGATGTAGATTTGAATTCTTCTTAAAATAAAAACAGGTTTGCATCTCTCTTAGATGTAGATTTGAATTTTTCTTAATCAAAATCAGATCTACATCTTTCTTAGATGTAGATCTGAATTCTTCTTAAAACAAAAATAGATCTCCATCTTCCTTAGATGTAGATCTGAATTTTTCTCAAATCAAAACTGATTTGTATCTTTCTTAGATACAAATCTGATTTTTTTAAACAAATATAGATTTTGAAACAAAGAAAAAGATTATGCATGATTGTGTTTATCGTTGTTTGTTTTGTTTAATTCATGTAGCATAAATTTATGTTATGAGTGAAATTCTCTTCAAAAAATCTTTTCCATATTTTTTTGAACATATAAAAAAAAGATCTGATTTTTCTGTTATTAAAAACCATTTTTTTATTATCATAAAACGGATTTGATCTTTTACAAAGTTAAAACCATATTTTTTAGATTCTTAAAAAACAGATCTGAATTTTTTCTCAAAAAAACTTTTTTTTTTTTACACATACAAAAACAAATCTGATTTGTTTTTATAAACCAAACTCAAAATTTTTTAATCACTAAAACAAATCTGAATTTTTTTTTTTTTTTAACAAAGAAGATGATTCATTCATAAATAAATTTATGTGATTTAATTCTTGTTTTACATGTTCAACATATCATTCATAGCATGCATAAAGGGTACATAGGTCACAAGAATCTAGAAGACCAGACTCTGTCCGGGCGGAATGGGTGCCTAACACCTTCCAATTCTGTAACCTAGCCTCCAAATTTAGGTCTTTGGATAAGTAGATCTAAGCCTTGTCTTTATCTTATTTTTGGGTAAAATGTAACTAGGACAAAAAGGTATGTATTTTTGGTAGATTGTAACTAGGACTCAAAGCCATGTAATTTTCAATTTTTTTCAATTATGTAATTTTTTATTCAATCAATGAAAAGATGTTATTCAGTCATGTTGTATTTTGTTTTTCTTATTTTTTTTGTATAAAAAATATGTAGCGACTCCACACTACTTACCCAAAAAGAGAGGTGCCCTAAAATGCACTCCAAAAATCTCTCCTTTTTTGAGAGGCAATTTCCCGGTCTCTCATAGTGGCGACTCCACTGGGGATGTCGAGGGCTAAATTTCGTATTAGACTTAAGTGACCAAATGTGTACCTTGATTTTGCGTGGTCTTGCATGATATTGTTGTTTGTTTGTTTATTTATGGTTGATGAGATGTTGTATAATATTCTGGTGTATGGTATTTTGTTGTTTGTATTGTTTGTTAAAATCTTTCCCTAATTGTCATAGTGTGTGCCATCCAAACAAATATGTATGCATCCCTTTTGAACAACTTATGGTGGTAGTAACCATGGATCACCGGTCTTCATTAGATTCAAGTACCTAGTGGGGAACTCACCAACTTATAGCCTAAAGTCACTGGATCATTTCCTGTTGATTGTAAAGGACAAACCATGTCGTTCGGACCAATGCAATGTTCATTACATTACAAGTTGGGAGGTGTAATGTCCTAGCTATGGGAAACAATGAAACAACAAACCCACATTACAACATAATGACTTAGAACCTACCCTTAGGTCGGTCCCAGTGAAAATTGCATTACATGTTTTGTGTATTTATTTTGGTTGATTGATAGATGTGGATGAGGTCTTAGCTTTGATTAACCTGACCAAGCCTGTCATCAGGGGAGAATCTGGTCAAGATCTGAAGAAAGGCTACAAAGAGAACCTAAGCTTGACACTCAAGCCAGTAGCTCCAGTTCCAAGCCTGTCACTCCCATCACAATATTGAAGCCTTCAAGCATAGAAGAAACTCCATTGCTGCAACATCACAACCCTATCTTTGACCTCCAAGATAGTTCAAGCCACAAGAAGTTTGAAGCTCCTAGTAGTATGGCGAAAGAGGGAGAACACCTAAACACAAAGGAACCTATGAACACCCAAGAGCTACTCAACACCATGGTAGCTAGTCAGATTCAGCTGAGGGAAGACATGAATCGTATGATGCAACAGTTTTAGAATTCAAAGAGTAATCAAGAGGAGGACAAGACTGATCATAATCCACCAGCCATAAAGAGTGAAAAGAAGATCAACAAGAGGATGAACAAAATGGAGGAGATGATTAGAAGAGCCCGTAAGATGGAGGACCTTATGGACTATGATTCCCTCTCACTCTTTCCTAATGCAAAGTCGCCTCCAAAGTTCAAGATGCCAACCTTGGACAAGTTTGATAGGACCGGCTGCCTCAAGTCCCATCTGAAGATGTATATAAGGGCTATGTAGCCCTTAGGCGCGATCAAAAAAGTACTTGTTCGGATGTTCCAAAACACATTGACCGGAGCCGCTCTTAGGTGGTTCCTCAATCTGGATGATGCAAGGGCAAGAAATTGGGAGGACTTTTGCTGAGACTTTCACAAGCAATACAAGTACAATATAGAAGTGGACATCACAAAGAGAGCTCGAGACCATCAAGCAAGAACCGAAAAAATCCTTCTCTACTTTCATTACCAAGTGGAGAGCCAAGGCAGCACAGATGATGAGTAGGCCGAGTGAGGAGGAACAATTAGCCATGGTTGTAAAGAATTTGTTGCCCGTATACCACAAATATTTGTTTACACAATACTTTCCTAATTTTAAAGCCTTGATTGCTGCTAGAACACAAATTGAGGATGTGATAAACAATGGAACTATAAAGACTGATGACCCACCAAGGTTTAAAAAGAATGTAGGATCTAATTCCAAGGCTGCAGAAATTTCTAATATCCATAAAAATGATCCTTATCAATTGATTGCATCTATTGCACTTATGCAAGTACCACAAGTACCCAGACCTAGGAGGGAATTTCAAAAGGGTTTTCCCTACCCCGCAAAGATGATGGGGTGGGGATGGGGCAAGATTTCAGCCCCACACCACAAGACAGGATAGGGATGGGTTTAGACTTTTTAGACCCGCCCCACCGCACTCCGCATTGCTAAAGGTTATAATTGTAAATTTTTCATATCCTAAAACCCTACTATTTAAACAAACATTTCAATATTAGCTTATTTTATTCTACCCAATGTGGTTCTCTACCTTTATTTTGTTTTGTATTGTACTACAAGAATTTTTTATTTTTTATTTTTATTTTTTATTTTATTTATTTATTTTTTTTGTGATTGTCTTGTTAAACGCTTGAATATATTATTCAATTTTTCTAAAAATTGATTTAATTTGATGAGATAAATTTAGTTATAATTTCAAGTATATTTTTATTAATGAAATAGGTTTCATTAAAAAAATTGTACTAGTTGTAAGGAAAATTAACAAAAAGTAGAGTTTTACAAGGTGAGGTAGGGCTTCACGGGGCCCCAAAGGATGGGGATGAGGTGAGAAAGTTTTCCTTGTTATGCTGGGTGGAGCGGGGATAGGGTAAGACAAAACAATGCGGGGCCGGGACGAAGACCCCATCTTTCGGCCTCGCCCCGCCCCATTGCCATCGTTTCAAATGTGTCAATTTAGTCTTTAACATTTTAGTGTTTTGTCAAAATGATCCTTACCGTTAAATTATGGATGAAAAATGCCGGTGTGGCTAACGGCAAAAATAAAAATTATTCTAATGCCACCTAGGTTGCCATGTGGACTGCCACTTGTCTTAAACTTAAAAAAAAATAAATAAATAAAAAAAAAAAAAAAAAAAAAAAAGGCCAATGCACGTGTAATCAACACATATGTTCAATCTCATTTTCGCTTGGATCTTTTTCATTGTTCCAATCAAATTTATCTAGAAATGATCACTTAAAAAACAACACAGAAATAATAAATTAAATGTCAGCCACCAAGAAAAAATCTCATTTTCTTTACATCCAAATAAAAGCCAAAAACCCAAAACAAGCCACTTGATTTTTTTATTTTTTTATTCAAAGAGTATAGTGCCTAACAGAAAAATACACTATAATATATACTAGTATAATTCAATCTTTATGAAGAAAAAAAAATAAAAATAAAAAAAAACAAAAACAAAAACAAATAGAAGGTTTACTGATTTTGAGTTCATAAAAAATAAATTTAAAAAAAAGATCATCAAAAAATAAAAAATAAGCTTTGCCGTCTAAAGTTTGAACACATTGCCCGCTACGGTGGAGATTTCAGATTCATTCATATTAGATGAGAATATAAAAAGGGTAAACACTTTTTGAATCTTCCATGAGAAAGGATTTTCGTCGTCGTCAAAGCCAAGCATATCTTGTGTTGATGGAGCACTTCATGCTGAGGCGGTTGAGGACGAGGTGGATCTCGTCGATGGAGATGAGGCCATTCTAAATCGGGTCGTAGGGCTGGAAGGCATTGAGAAGCTTGGAGGCTTCGTCGTATCTGGGGCGAGCAGTTTAGGAGGCGATTCAACATCTCACTGGTGAAAGCAGCGACTTCTCTCCTCTCTAGCAAGGTTTCACACAAATGACAACGCAAAGAGAAGTGTTAGTGCTTCTGGTTTGTTTGGCCTTTATATGAATGCCAAGAAATTGAGATGTTTTCTTGGTGGTTGGGGCTTTAATTTTTGGTTGAGTTTCTTTTTGCAAGTGTTTCTGAAGAGAAATGTGTAAAAGAGAAGAAAAATGAGATTGAAAGTATGGTGTACACGTGGATTGGATTTTATATTTTCAAGTCTATATGTCATTCAAGGCGGCATGAAAATAATTTTTTATTGAAGTAGTTAGCCATGTATATTTTTTGTCCATAGTAGGGATCATTTTGACATTACATAAAAATGTTAAGAGTTAAATTGAGACATTTAAAATGTTAGAGACCAAATTGATATATTGTGAAAAGGTTAAGAACCAAATATGTAGTTTACCCAAAAATGAAATTAGAGATTATTTTTATTAAAAAATTGAACGGGCAAAAAATATGAATGATTAGCAATTTTTATCCTTTTGTTTTATAACAGGCTTTTTGTTGAATAATTTGTTTACTTCTTGTTGTTTGGTTTTGGAATTAATTTTGGAATAATGCTACGTCCATAACATTTTTACAATAAATTTTATGTAAAAAGCTGTTATTGGTAGGTAAAAATAATAATATCAGTATTAATCCCAAATTAGAATCAATAACAATTTACCATATTGGATTTGTTGTGAAAATATTGTGACTGTAGCATTACTCATATTTTTGTTAAACCCAAATTTTTGTAATTCTCAAGTCAAGATGTATAACATTTTTATTAGAGTGGTCACAATAGGTTAGTTTTGCATTATTATTATTATTATTATTTTTTTGAGAAGGAGCATTAAATATTTTTTTGGCAAGTGTATATCTACATATATATTTTTTTTACAACCCTAGCTTGCATGTGGATCCGCCAATGGTGTCAATCAGATATTATTTACTATTCGATTCATAAATTTATTTTTTAGACATAATTTTAGATTACAAAAACTTAAAATTTAAACATTTATTTGATTAATATCATAATTATTGATTTATCAAAATCTACATTCAATAAAAAAAATATTGAATGAAGTTTTAGTTTAGTTTTTTTTTTTTTTTTTGTTGGGAAAAAAAGAAGTTATTTGCTACCACTTCGAAATTTTGTCCATTAAGATTTGATGGGAAATCATAGCTTGTCATTCTTTTAAAATATAGGTAAAAATGCAAAATTGACCCTCTAACTTTCACTTTTTTTTTTTTTTTTTTTTTTTTTTCATTTCAATCCTCTAAATTTTAGTTTTGTCAATTTAATTTTCTATCTTTTAATTTTTGTCAATTCAGGGCTCCGTTACAACTCAGTTATTCTTGCCGTTAGTTAGAACCACTAAAACGATTTTTTTTTCACAGATTTTTCTTATTTCTTTTAATTTCGAATTAAAAAAATGCATACAAAATGACGTCGTTTTAGTAGTTCTAACAGCTGCAATAACTGAGTTATAACGGAATCCTGAATTGATAAAAATTAAAAATTAAATGACTGAATTAAACTGAAAGTAACAGAACAGTAATAAAAAAATACGAAAGTTAGGAAGTCAATTTTACTTTTTTGCCTAAAATATAATAGTGTCCGACCCAAACCCTATCAGACTTGACCCACTATAAATGTGTTGTTATAAACCCAAAGGGAAAGAAAGAAAGATTAGAAGACGCTACTGTTCCCCAGAAGCAGCAATGGGGAGCGTTAAGCCGGAGAAGAGCCGCTCTCTCAAAAACCCTAAAAATAAGCGAAAGAAACCTCTCGCCCCAACCAACCTTAACAACAAGAAAAAGTCCAAGAAACCCCGAATCCAAAACCCCGAAACCAACAACAACAACAATGAAATCATCCAAAAGGTACAACAACCAGCATCAGCGTCTGAGCAGCTTAGTTGTTTCCTCAATCAGTTCCAATCCGCCAATGGGGTCCAGCTTTCTTCTCTCGAATTAGAATCTCTCAAAGGTACTACTACTTTTCATTACTCTCCGTTTGGTAGTTCAACAAAACCCAATACTAAAAAAAATGATTTTTTATTTTTTATTTTTTTGATTAAATAGATACTTGCATTGTGGAGTTATCTCAAGACACGGACCAGGATGTTGAAAACTTGGGGAAACATATGAAGGCAGCGTTTGGGGCATCATGGAAAGAAGTGCTTTGTGGAAAACAGGTTTTGGAAGGGAAAGTAGATCCTGGGAGTCCAGCACTTCTTGTCGTTAGTTCATCTGCCTTAAGAGCAATAGAACTCCTAAGGTTTCTTTCTTTATTTACTTTTTTGAGCTAATTGTCATAGTGTATATATTGCCACTGCTGCATTTATAAATCTCACTGACCATTTTGTTCATTTGTGGTACAAAAAGGGGTTTTCGCACGCTGACTAAAGATTGCCATGCCGTAAAGCTGTTTTCGAAGCATATGAAGGTTGAGGAACAGGTACTTTTGCCCTCTGATGCTAGTTTTAATTTGGGAATACATATATTATTGCTCGATTTTAATCGTTGAAGTTTAAAAGTGATCGTTTTTAGTCCCTTAGATGATGTGGCCTAACTAAAAATTGACATGTGATCATTCCATAGGGACTAAGATTGCTCTCCTTTTCAATTTAATTGTGGTAAACTGGTAATGCAACTTTTGTTTGTGTGGATATGGGGAGGTTTGTTATATATTCGATGGATACACGAGGTTAAGATTCAGCAAATGGAATATTGGAGTTAATGCCAAACAAGGAGAGAGTGAAAGGAAGTTGTTTTAGAATTTTGTAATATATGATGTGCTGAAATGGTGTGGTTTGGATTTATTGTTCCGGTTCAAGGTACAATAAGGATTAGGAAGCCTAGTAGGATTTAGATTAAGGCGTTGAGGAAGTGCTTGACGAAGTCTCTGTGACTCTCATCTAGTTATTGATAATGTGTCTATTAATTACCTGATGAAGTTTTAGTTTCTATAATATCTCGGTTGACTTTGAAAGAAGCAGGAAGAAGTAGCATTATTTAAGATGGAAAAGGATGTCAAGATTTTAGTGTAGAAAAAGGCAAAAGGCAATATTTGTCTAAGTGAAGCAAGGCCTCAAATTCTAAATATAGTTATTATACTAAGAATGAACTCAAATCATACGTGTCTAATACCCTGGAATTTTATATTAAAGTCTTTGTGGCTCTACAAATGTGTGCTACATGAGAAAAAATTAATCAACAATAAGCTTTACAACAAGCTAGGCACAGTTTGAATTGATGCTGGAGTGCTCTTGCACATGTTAATGTTATGAGCTTTTTTGTTGTTTAATTGAGATAGGTTGTTGCCTTTTCTCACGGTTATGAGCTCCGAAATTTTCTTCATCTACTCTCTCTCTCACAGTATGGATACATTTTTCACAATTTCCTCCAACAGACTTTCAATAAAAATTTTTATTTTATAAAAATTTCAATCAAAGCGTTGTTGATGCAATTGGAACCATAATCTTTTTCACTGATTATTATTTAATTATATTTTTCATATTAGTGCTTTTTTTTTTTTGGATTGGTTAGTTACACACCCACCCAATGGGTCTTGAACCCTCGACCTCACCCTCCACCTACCATCCAACACTTGTAAGGGGAGGAAGTGACAATTGTGCTGGAGCTCACTTTCAATTTTTTTTCCCCATATTTTATATTTCACGTCTTAGTGACCTTTGTTAGGCATCCATCTGTGCTGAGATGACTGGATTTAGTGGTTTTATTGGACTTTGGGAAATGATGCCAAAACTTAAAGAGTGACTGAAGCATAAGCTCTGCTGAATATTATTTGCACGTCAGTCTGATCCCAAATTCTCTGTGGTTCTTTTATATTGATATACATACATATATATTTTTATTTTTTCTGATAATCTTTTGTGAATAATGGCAAGATTGGTAGTCTCTTCTATGTTCTTGTTTGTGTTAATGGGTTGTTGTGGTAAACTTACATCATTTGACTTTTGTAATTTGTTGTTTATTTCGGACTTTGGGAAGTGATGAGAAGATAAAAACTGATTGGAAAAGTCACCAGCAATGCTGAAATTATTCATTTGCACGTCAGTCTGATCCCAGGTTTCAATGTTTATGACTTATCTATTCCATATTAGTGTCTATTTTTGTACTTTACTTCTTAGCGACATTTGTTAGCTATTCAACTATCTGTGGTGAGATGACTGGATTTAGTGTTTTTATTGGAGTTTGGGAAATGATGCCAAAACCAAAAAATTGTGACTGAGGTGTAAGCTCTGCTGAATATTATTTGCACATCAGTCTAATACCATATTTGCTGTGGTTCTTTTATAGCTATAGACACATATTTTTCATTTTTTCTGATAATCTAATGTGAACAAGGACATACCCGTTCTCTCTTCTATGCGTTTGTTTGTGTTAATGGGTTGTGATAAAATCACATTATCTCATTTTTGTTATGTGTAGCTTATTGTGGACTTTGGGAAATGATGATAACATAAAAACTGATTGGAAAAGTCACCAACAATGCTGAAATTATTCATTTGCACGTCAGTCTGATCCCAGGTTTCATTGATTATGATTTATCCATTCCATGTTAGTGTCTATCTTTTACATTTTACTTCTTAGTGACATTTATTAGCTATCCAACTATCAGTGATGACCGGAATCAGTGTTTTTATTGGAGTTTGGGAAATGATGCCAAAACCAAAAAATTTTGACTGAGGCGTAAGCTCTGCTGAATATTATTTGCACGTCAGTCTGATCCCATATTTTCTGTGGTTCTTTTATATATACATGTTTATTTTGAGGAACTTTTATAGTTATAGACACATTTTTGGTTTTTTCTGATAATCTATTGTGAACAATGACAAGACCCGTACTCTCTTCTATGTGTTTATTTGTGTTAATGGGTTGTTGTGATAAAATTACATTATCTCATTTTCGTAATGTGTAGCTTATTGTGGACTTTGGGAAATGATGATAACATAAAAACTGATTGGAAAAGTCACCAGCAATGCTGAAATTATTCATTTGCACGTCAGTCTGATCCCAGGTTTTATTGGTTATGACTAATCTATTCCATATTAGTGTCTATTTAATATATATTACTTCTTAGTGACATTTGTTAGCTATCCAACGATCCGTGGTGAGATGACTGGATTTAGTGTTTTTATTGGAGTTTGGGAAATGATGCCAAAACCAAAAAATTGTGACTGAGGCACAAGCTCTGCTGAATATTATTTGCACGTCAGTCTGATCCCATATTCTGTGGTTCTTTTATAGTTATAGACACATATTTTTGGTTTTTTCTGATAATTTATTGTGAACAATGATAAGACCCATACTCTCTTCTATGTGTTTGTTCGTGTTAATGGGTTGTTGTGACAAAATTACATTATCTCATTTTTTTAATGTCTAGCTTATTGTGGACTTTGGGAAATGATGATAACATAAAAACTGATTGGAAAAGTCACCAGCAATGCTGAAATTATTCATTTGCACGTCAGTCTGATCCCTGGTTTCGCTGGTTGCTCATCTGAATTTTTATGATCTTAAATTCTGTGTGATGCTTTGATATTTATGTATACATATATTTTTGTTTTTTCTGATCATCTGTTTTGAAGAATGACAAGATCCATTCTCTCTTCTATTTGTTTGTTTGTGTTAACAAGTGGTTGTGATGAAATTACATAGGTCTTTAAATTACATTTTAATAAATCTTTACTATAATGAGAAATAACAAAATTTATAAATCTTCCAAAGAAATATAAAACAAACATTTGGTAGTGTTTTTCACTTCCAACTTTTTCTTCTCCCCCCCCCACCCCAACCCCCCGGGTGCGCGCGGATCTCTTAGTTTTTCCCTACAATGGGCATAATTAGATATTGAGATAAAAGCTATCATGAGCTCTCTCCAATATTGGGTCATTTCATGTACCAGTGTACATGCTCCTAGTTGCCTGAGAGATAATAGTATGAGGATCCCATGGTCATAGATTTATTGAATAGTTCAACTGGATTAATTGACACATGCTGGTCAAAGTTAGGAACTCTCTTATTTGACTTCTTTTGATTGACGTAATTATATTACTTTATTATAGCGTGTGATATTTTGAGTGAGTTTTCAGCTAATTTTATTGCAAAGTGTAATGCCTAATGTAGTGCATTCTTTTTTCTTTCCTCTCTCGTTTTGGTGCCTGAATTCTTCACTTGAAGGTAGTTTAAGAGAAGGTCCCTGAGAATACCCTCATGGTATTTCTCAAAAAAAATTTGTTTGATTGTTTTGGCATAGAACTTTTAATGGTTATCCGACATGTCATTCTTGCAAGCTTCTAGTTTTTTTAGTTTGATATAATTTTTCCAGTTTATTTAGTCTTTCCCTTCTGCCTATTGTTGGCTGGATTCTTATATTAATGGTTATTATTATTCCTTCTGGATGATGCAGGTATCCTTGTTAAAGAATCGTGTTAATATTGCTAGTGGTACACCTAGCAGGTTAGTTATTCAAGAATGTTCTTTTCTTAGAGAATCTCAGGCTGTTTGTTGCCTACCACTGCAAGATTGTTGCTGGGCCAAATTATGCATCTTTTACCTTTTCTGTCTCCAAGCTCATTTCTTTCTAAACTTATTGATTAATTTAGTTCATCATTACTTTTCTTAACAATAACAGGATAAAGAAGCTAATTGACATTGAGGCTTTGGCACTTTCACGGTTAGCAGTGATTCTGCTTGATGTACACCCAGATGTTAAGGGCTATTCCTTGTTTACGCTTCCACAAGTCAGGTTTGATTTTGATTTATTAGTAAATCCATCTCCATCTTGTCATTATGCTTCTATTCCACTATCCTTTTTAATTGTTGCAACGGTTCTCTATTTCTCAATTTTTCTAATTGCATACTCTATTGAGGTCTCCTTAATAAGGTTTGTTTGATCCCTGAAAATTGCATTTGAAAAGTACACTAAAATGTCTTTAAAAGTCAACCTACTTTATTTTTCTTTTGGTCCAATATTAAGGAAGTATATTTTCTCAAAAGCTATGCCCTAATCCACAACACATGCTTTTTATTCGGCAGAGATGAATTTTGGGACCTGTACAAGAACTATTTTCACCAACGACTACTTGAAGGTGATCTGCGTATTTGTCTCTGTGGTCCATTACCAAGTGGCAATGAATTTAAGGGGAAAAAGAGTACTTGAGGGATGATTATGTACAAATTGAGTCAAATGTGACGCTTATATCCTTTTAATTTTGTTTGAGCCCAAATGCTTGGCTCCTTTCTAGTCTTGACAACCACCAACACCCCCCCCCAACAACAAGTAGCAGAAATATAGAGCACCATGTAGCTTACTTATATAAAAATTAGTTAGTAAAATGAATTATTCACTTGTTTTTCTTCTCTCTTTTCCTATTCTTGTCACCCACCCTCCACTCCAGTACTTTATGTTAAAATGAGTTTAAGTTATTGAGTGAGAATATATTTTAATAGATAAAAACAAGGACCTGCCATCGGCTGTACAAGTAGGGGTATTCAAATAGCCAACACCCCTTCAACTTTTAAGCCCGACGGTCTTTTTGGGTGAAGATCGTGGCCTTCCATGGCCAAATTTGGTTTTTCTAGTGAAGGAATTTGGTTTTTCTAGTGAAGATTGCAGTCCTTTCAAGGCCAAATGGTGATATGTCATAGCATTCATTAACAACCATATCCAAAGACTTCTTATACTCTTGCTAAGTAAATAAAAGATTTTAGATGAGTAAAATGCCCTTATTTCTTCAATTAAAGAAGCACTTTCACTTTCAAAACTGGTAGACGTGGGCTCATGTCATGGTAGGATTCTAACTTATTGTAGCGCTTGTCATTCAGTAGCCTTTCAAAGGCCTAAAAAACTCTATACATAATCTCTCATGCAGCTAGTGAAGCATTCGCTCAATTGTTGTAGCAATATTTGCACAAAGACTATGCCTAATGCATATTTCTTTTCTACTTTTTCTTATATTCATCTACGTAAGCTTTTTACTAGTTCTAGAATTTCTTAAATTGATTAGCTTCTTACAAGTTCTAAAATTTCTTAAATAGATTAGAATGGAGAAGGTTAATATATGAAGATTGAGAAGTATTGTCAAGATAATAGCAAGAATATTTTGTATTAGTAAAACAATTTCGATAGCATTGCTTAGAAAACCAAAACTACGAACACATACGAAATTACTACCATATTTTTTTTTTCTTCTTTAGGAGAATAAGTGATAAATGATTGTTGGGTTGTCTTTTTTTAGTTTTATTTTTTTGGTAACTAGTTGTTTGGGGTGATAATGGTATTACTAATCAAATTCTATTAAATTATTTTACTTTTAGATCACTATATTTCTGTTCACTTTCACATAGGTCACACTTTTTAGCAAGTGTGACTTATGTGAAAGTAAATAGAATTAATATACTTGGATGCTTTCTTTGGTAATTCTACAATCAGATATGCATTATTCTTACAATCTAATTTATACTTTATTGCATTGATTGTTGACAAATGATAATTTATAATTCAAAATCTTTCTCTCTTCTTTCTTACTAGGACGTGTTTAACAACTATTATCATATTGTATACACCACAAGATGAATTGGATTTGAGGTTTTTTTTTTTTTTTTTTTCAATAATAAATTTTTAATCAGGCTTGTTGCACTACAAACAAGTCCGCTCTTCAAAATTTTCTTTTGTTTTCTTCTTCTACTATTTTCTTAGCTGATTTGTTAAAATTAAAAATTTCTGTTTGACTTCATCTTGCTTGGTTCTTTTTTTCATGTTTATTGGTTTATATGCTGTAATTTGGACTAAAGCTAAATACCTAAAAGAGATCAAATAAGATACAGTTTTAGTGCAACCACATAAATTTTTTAGAGAACAAAAGTATTAAATGTATAAAATTATCAGAAGCTCAACATAATAAAGTGATTCTATGGTATATAAAAACAAATTTGGACACATATAAACAATTCTATAATTAATACGTCTGCTTTCCCCTGCCCTTTTTTATGTGTTGTGGTACATTTTTTTTACACCTAATATTATTTAAATAACACCTATTTATTTTCAAACATCACCAACAAATTATTAGGCTTCCCTAAATATTTTTTGACTATTATTATGCTACCCCGCAGCCATTCTTCATTCTATCACAAAATAGGGCTACAAATATAAAACACTATAAGACCCAATATTTTTGTAAAGCCTAATCCCAAATTATTTATTTTATTGAGCAAGTTAAAATCTCATTCTTTTCTAAAGCCCAAGAATGTTTATGCTTAGCTATATTTGAAAAGCCTATGATTCAAATAGATGGCAAAACAATTTTATCAATGGAATTCCAATCCAAAAGCATAGCTCATGATTCAATCTCATGGCAAATTATTTATTAAAAGCCCAGTTCTCACTAGCAATATCAAAAAAGCCCAATTGTCACTAGCAACATCAAAAAGCTTGGTTCTTGCTGGCAATATAATTTTTTTTTTTTTTTAAAAAAAAAAAAAGTCAATTTTTCACTGGCAATATCAAGAAAGCCTAGTTCTCACAGACAATATCAAGAAAACCCAGTTCTCACTGGCAACATCAAAAAACTCGGTTTTCACTGGCAATATCAAAAACCCAATTTATGTTGGCACTATTTTATCAAAAACTCAAGATTATTAACACTTGGCAAAAATACTATGTCATAATTATTTCACTTAAAAGTCCAATGATGAACAGTGTTTCAATTCTTAAACATTACTATAATCTATGGCAATTATATGTTCTCAAAAATCATGGCAATCATCTTACAAAAGCTGTGGAAAGTAATTTATCTTAAAAAATTATGATGTTTATCTCATACCATATTATAAACCGATGAAATTTGTATAGTAAGAACCCATGGTCACTATTTATATCACAACATTCATATTATTTATTTTCAAAACTCATGGTAACTATTCATCTTACAAGCTCACCATTTGAATTATGATGTGGTTATCGGGAACCATAAACATTACTTATGATATGGAATTCATCATTTCAAAAAAATAGTAAATGTTGTTTACCAAAGCATTTTGAAGTAATTAAGCTTATGTTGTTATTTTAAATATTGCAACACATTACCCAAAGACCCATTACAAATATCTATCAAAACCCAAAATATTCACTAATAATAAGAGCCCGTGAGGGATGAAAAACCCATGGCAATATGTGTCCAAATATGCTATAAAAGGAGAACAAGCCCAAGTAAAAAGGGCGAAGAACACAGCCCAACCCAAAGGGTCCAATCCATGTGAGCAAGCTCGATCCAAAGAACTCTAGCAAATGTAGAGGACTGAAATAGACAACCAACTTCCGTCTTGTTCATCCTTAACCAAGGTCCAGCTGGAAGCCTCTACAAGAGAACCAAGTCTTTAAGAATGAACTAAGGGCTATCCCATCACTTTTCTGTCACCCTTTCCCATGCTTGTCTCAACCTCATTGGTTGAATATAACCTCAGAGATCCAAGCATTTAATGCAAGATTATGCTGATTTTACCTATGTGTGACATTGCCCAAAGAGGCAAGACAAGCCCAAAAGAGAATCCACCATTTATAGCCAAATCCTAGGATAATCAAGCCTGCTATTCCGCCTCCCGATCAATTCTACATTTTGGACTTTTGCTAATTAATACCTCCCTAAACTCAACTATAACAGGATAAGCACATCAACCCACAAAACACACGCCAACCCCTCCGAAATTTCTGCCATTCTTGTTACTTTGCTTGTGGTTTAACTCTCCCCAGCTCATAAATCATTCCCCTTAGCCTACACACACTTAGCTTTAGACATTCCCTTTCCTTTTTTGCATATTCTAAGCTCACAAATGCTTCCTAATCAGTCATAAACAACCCTTTACCCGTTAAAGACTTAGTTTCAGCATTAACTCTATCATACCATCACAAGCTTACATACTCACTCACTCAAAACAGCCTATACTACTCCATTCATGCCCCGCATATATATTCCCCAAGAATCTTAGTTCAATATTTGTTGCACTGAGCTGGAATTTCTTTCTCCCTTCACACCATGACTAATAACCCCTTTCTTCTCACCATGAAACCATTAATTTTTATTTTTTGTTTTACTATTGAAGGATATAATGTATTTGTAACAATGAAATTCTTCCCTCATATTGATGTAATGATGGCTGAAAGTACAATAGACCCCCCTGACCAAGACATACAAGGACTTCCAGAAGTGAACACTTTCTTAAATCTATTTAATAATTGACTGCTGGACTAAGTTTAATTTCACCCTACCGTTGGAGAATTTATTTTTCTTGTATTATCAAAAAGTGACCACTAACATACTAATTAACTATTATAAAGTATTTTTATTGGGCTTTGCTGCTGTTTTATCAGGGTGCAACATTTATTTCTTGCTTGGATAGGCTTATCACCACACCGAAAGCCTTTGGGCATCATTTCAAGAGCCCATCGTTGAGTTTCGGCTTGACTTTCCCATATTTTATTCGAAGGCATCAATTTCCCCCCTCAACATTATGTTATTTATTGGTTGACTAAGCTTTACTACACATATAGTTTCCTCAATTTTTCACATTTTTTAAATTGTGTGGAAAGGAAAAAAGGAAATCAGTATATGTTTTGGGGAGAAAATTTTTTGGTAATAGTTGGTTCTTATATATGAGTTTAGTGATTATCAAAATATAAATTATTATAACTTTGTTCAATAGTTTTTATGTGATAAAATGGAAACAAATTTTGTATAAAATGCTCATTAACTTCTCAAAAAAAAAATGTTAGTTTTCACGTGAAATAATCAAGATTTTTTTTCATTTTCTAATAAAAATTATATATTTTCCTTTTTTTTTTTAAATTTTTTTGTGTTTTGAAGCATATCTCAATATATTATAATGTATTACACAATATCTTGCCATATATAATAATTGAAAGTAAAATGCAATATGTTTTCTTGCCAAAAAAAAAAAAAAAAAAAAAGATATAGACTTCCTTATTGAATATATATATATATATATATATATATATATATATATATATATTATATTAGAATGTAATCACATTATTTTGAGATGGATTTGGGACCATCACTTAAAGTCTCAACTACTATTCTCATTTTTTGCTTAACAAAAAAAAAATATATTATTTGAAATTTTCCTGCTCATTGTTTGGATTTGAGACTAGTGTATTCATAAAATCTAAAGCATTTTGACCTCAAAAAATAAAAATAAAACTCTAATGCATTTTGTAGGTGACAACTTGAAAAATTAAATCTTTTGGTTTATAATGGCTAAGTGTTTTCTTTAAGGAATTGTGGATAATGCTTAATTTTATCTTAAAACATCATTAAGACTTACGTAATTTTTCTCATCAATGATACATGTATTATCCATAATGCTTGAGAAGCTAGGAGGAAAGAACCAAGCTCTAGAAGAGGCTTGACAATTGGAACAAAGCCATACATGATCTTCTGTATGTAAGTATGGGCGACGCAATGTATAGTTTGGGGGTTCATCAAATGAACCCCTGAGCTAGCAATTATATATATATATATATATATATATATATATATATATAAATATATATATATATATATATATATATATAATATTTTATTTTATTTTATTTGACCCTCCTATATAAAAATTTGGACACTCTGATTCTAAATTTTCTAAAAATCCACTTGAAATAAGTTTAATTATGATCATCTTAACAATATTTTAGTCTTTTTAAATACAAAAAAAAGCTAACAATAATCCAATTTTATCTAAAATCTAGGAGAAATAGTAAGCCCAACAACAAAGTAAAATTTTTTTTCTTCTAAAATCTTTTTAAAATGCCCATTTAGATCTTAATAAACTTGAAATAAAGTAATGAAAAATTCATAGTTTACATTGTACTATCATTGTAATATTTACATGGTTTCTAAACAAATGTGTACAATATTGTATAGTTTTTGCAAATGTATATAGTATAATTATCTATAATATAAATCTTACATTAATAGTACAATGTAAATATATAATCGTCATAAACTAATAAATAAAAGTATTTAAGCAGTAATAATTAAAATTCACTTAACAACAATAATTAACATGTTCATTATACTAGGAAAAAATATGTCAAATGAACCTATAGTTTATTTTTTATTCTATTACTTGTACGTACTATAATCAAATTTGTAATAAGGAAACCATGTAGACCGTAAGATTCATATTTTACCTAAGATGTATCTTTTTACTGACCTCCCTATAAAAAATCATAGAGCTGTATGTAAGAGGATTATCCCTTACAAACAAAGGAATATGTCTGGCTTCATATCTGGTTTATCCCTCTATCAAGCCTCTGCTTCTTTTCTTTTTTAATTATTTTTACGAAATTTGCTGAACCAAAGCTATCAAATAGCAGTGGGTTATATATCAACTTGAATTTATGAAAATTTTATTGATTTTGAACTTCTTATTTAGAAATTTAATTTGCTAAATTAGAGCACGTGTACAGTTTGAACAGAATTTTTGCATTTTGGAAATAATTTGAAAATTCAAGATTTTTCAATTGAAAATGAAATAACCAAAATTTGGGTAAAATTTTAACTGAAATTATGCATTTTGAAAATTTGATGTTTTTAGGTGGGTAGTTAAAAAACCAAATTTAGCATAATTTTGATAAAATTTCTTAAAAGAAATTTGAAATTTTAATATTTTGGGTGGAAAATAATTATAAAAAAAACCCCTAATTTATCGCTATTTTGATAGATTTCGACATTGGTTAATATGATCATGAAGGATGTATGCACGCATATGTTATATGGGGTAATGCTAGGACCATATAAAAACACACAACTTGTGCCACAGTTCGTCTATGTGGTGAGTTGTGAGTGATAGAAATATGTCCTCACATAAACCCACCGTCACATCTCTACTACTCACAACTCACCACGTGAAAGAATTGTAAGTGGGTAGAGATAGCATAAATCATAGGTAATAGCGAAAGTTATAGCTCCTAGAAATTTGTATGTCTTAAACTTTTCTAGTTTATCGTAGTGAAATTACATGTGTTTACATAGAGGTCTTCTTGATCTCAGAAGTGGTCAAATCATTTGTCTTTGCAAAGCTTAGGACACCCACCTATTGAACATATGCTTTGGTTCGGGAAGTCTTTATCTCACACAACCTTTCCAACAATATATTGCTTGTGTGATTCAAAGATTGTTTGGCTTGGTTTCAATCAAACCCTCAATGAGGTTTGAGTTTCGGTGTTGGAGAGTTTTCTCGTTTGTGTGATATATTTCTCATTTTGGGTCAAACTTAGTGGATCCTCTAATTCTTTAGAAGGTAGGTAATTGACATGTCTTCACCTTGGTGCAAAAATCTTTGTGATCAAACAGTTTAAATATTTTTTAGCCTAACCTTACATTTTTCTTAAAAACTCTCATGTTTGAGGTATTTTGAATAAATTTTATCAAAGTGAAGGTGTTTGATTGGGTTTCTTGGCCTTGATATTATGTGTAATTATGCTTGTTGATGCAAGTACGTTATCATTTTGATCAATGAATAAGTAGAAATTATCTTACTCGCTGATCTTGTAAGTAAGCTTGGGATGTAGCACATAATCAAGAAAGGACTTTGCTGATTGGAATACCACATGTGGGCAGAAAAAGGATTTCTTAAATGATACACGTTTTTTGTTTGCTAACTTAACATGTACTTTAGCTTCAGTAAACCTTAAATAACCCCAATTTTAACTAAATATGCATTTTTTTGTTATAAGTATATAGTTGCTTTGCCAATGCCACATGGATTAACAGAAAAATGAAAAAGGAGGTGCTTAAAAAAATGCCAACATTTTCTATATTCCAAATCCTCCAAAAAGGAGTTACATAAGCAATCGTTTTATTTTAATCTAGTTATTATTGCAATGAGATAAACAGAGCCATATATCTAGTGCTTCATAGCACTTACAATTACTTTTTCTAATTGAAAATTTAGAATTCTTTCTGAAGATATTTAACCACTTTCTTGTCGAGTTGGAAGGCTTTGGTCAAAACGTCAGGATTAATGGGAGGATTGGATCCAAAAACAGCATTTGCTATTGTGATTGCGCCTGCATTTTGGCTGCTTAAACCAGAAATGGCAATTGCATTGGTCTTTCCCACATTGACTTGAAAGTGAATGAGACCAACGGGAAAGACAAAGACATCCCCTTTGTTTAGGATTTTGGTGAAGAGGCGATTATCAGTGTTGGATGTTACAAAACCAACGAAGAGAGTACCCTCCAAGACTACTAGGATTTCAGTGCCGCGAGGGTGAGTGTGGGGAGGATTTTGTCCATATGGTGCAAAGTCAATTCGAGCAAGGGATATGCCAAGAGTATTGAGGCCTGGAAATGTGTCCACGTTCACATTAGTGACATTTGACCCAACTTTATTATATGTGTTCCCAGGAATGTTCAATCCACAAAAGTAGAAATCATCAGCTGTGACAAGCTTTGGATCCTTGCAGAACTTTCCATTAACAAATACTGCATAAAGGAATATTTATTGTTATGGAGCTAGACATTAAAAAGAATGCTTAAAACTTCAATGCAGAAAATAATAAGGCCAAGTAGCTAATATTATTTCTTCCATATTTATATTCTAGTTAGTGTAGATTCTTTACATGACGGAAATAATGCAGAAACTTGAAAAAAGAAAAAAAAGTTTGTACCAGCTGACTTGTCGGAGTAGTCCTTAAGTGCAATACAGAAGTCCTGCAGGGGAGAGGGGTCAGAAGCAGAGGCAAGAGAGAATGCCAAGGCGAAGAGGGCAACAGTTACAAGGTAAGCTTTCCTCATATTTCAGGCTTACTCGATCTTCTGTTCTATATATCTTTGCTTCGGGATTCGAGTGAGGGATGAAAAATGTTGAATGCAAAGCATGTCTATTTATAGATTAGACACATTGAATAGGTCCGATTTTCCATATGTGAATGATGCATTAAGTCCTCGACTATTACCAATTTTCTTTTTGATGTACAAATTGGAGTATTCCTTAACCACTATCACGCGCCTTAAATGTTCACCAAATTGGACCTGTTCAATGAGATAACGTTACGCTTATATGTGTACTAAACCTGTACTCTGTCCACAAAAGATAAAGCTCTCAACTTACTGAACACACCATCTCAACGTATATTCAACTTGGATGTATCTTTATTTCAATGGGTTGTTAACAACTTAATATTTTGGTGGAAAATTTCTGTGTGACTTCGGCTTACTTCAATGAAATTGCTTGAGAATGACCATTGTAGAACCCATAATTAGATGGATTCAAAGCTTCTAGTGTATTACGTAACTGCAATAATGAAAGTCCAACTGAAGATCAAGTGGTAAAGTCTATGCCAATGGAAGGCACCATAACCTTTCAAATGTACTTAAATTTCTTCATTCAATTATATTTCATAGTCTAATTCATGTTAAGAATTTAACCTAATAGTTTTTAGACCCCTTAAAAACACAATTGGATTAACCTAGGTAATTAGCCAAGTTGTTACTTAGTCCAATTTAACAAATCTAGGTTATCACAATCACAACAATCATATCATGTAAAGCAGCGGAAAGATAAATAACACAAAGATATGATCACCCAGGAAACTAAACCGGTAAAAACTTGGGGAGGATTTAACCTAGCTATCCTCAAGGTAAACCTGAATCCACTATCTTGAAAGAATCGAAGTTCATACAATAAGACTTACAAGCCCCCACGCTCGACTTCTTATTGCTACCCACCAGTAGAACTTACTGACATGACCACGTGCAAGCTCCGAATCCATGGACTCCTTCTTTCTTGGATTCACCACCAGATACAAGCACACTTGCTTGTATTTCTTTAAGCTTCAATGGCAGAACTGAATTGATCATCAAGGTGTAGATAATATCTCCTCCTTGAAAACCCTAAATTTGTGTAAAGGAAAGCTCCTCTAGATCTCACAAGAGATTTACACAAACAGCAATATGAGCAACAATACAACTCTCTAGCAACCAAGACTTTAGAGAGGTTTGGGTACAAAACCCTAAAACCAAAAGAGGCACAAGAGGCACTCTAATCTCTTTCTCTTCAGTCTCAAAAACGTGGGTGAGGGTTTCCTTTATATAGTGGGAGAAGTAGATCTGAAACCCTAATCCTTAATGGGCTTAAGCTGCTGTTTGGGCCGACTTAAAATTCTGCAGATACGATTTTCGATTGATTGAGTCTGTTTTCTTGATTGATCGAACCAGCGAGAATATGAAGTCTTCTTCTGCAGACTTGTATGTTCTTGAATCTTGACTTGAATCACCTTGAGCATTGTCTAATAAAACCTATAGACTCTAAGATCTATATCTAGACAAGTTGTGTTCACGATTTGCCAATTGTTCTAAACATTTAGAACCTAACATAACCTAATTCATGAAACTATAAGAAACGAAAAAACAGAGAGAAAAAAAAAAATATATATATATATATATATGCACCAAGAGCAATCACATGACACAAAGATTTATGTAGTTCAACAATATGTGCCTATGTCCATGGAGTTGCCGTGATTTTTACTATATCAGGGAGAAAAATACAATTTTCAATAAAGCAAACTCTAACATGAGGCAACAAATAAATACCCCAAGCAATAGGACCAAACTGGGCTTAGTCCTATTAGCCCAAGCCTCTACTCTATGGACCAAGAACAATCACATGACACAAAGATTTATGTAGTTCAACAATATATGCCTATGTCCATGGAGTTGCCGTGATTTTTACTATATCGGGGAGAAAACTACAATTTTCAATATAGCTAACTCTAATATGAGGCAACAAATAAATACCCCAAGCAAAAGGACCAAAGTGGGCTTAGACCTATTAGCCCAAGCCTCTACTGTATGGACTATGCCTCACAAAAAATCTCATTTATAATTATCACGCTTCCAAGTCGGGTTGGGTCACAATCCGGATCGAACACATATTTTAAGCTCCACAAAACCAAATAGGCCCTTTGAATCAAAACGTCGTACAACACTTTGACCCAAAGTGGGAGTGTCAATGGGCAGTCCTAGGGCCTAAATTGAAGTGACAATCCACTTATGCTTAGAAACTCCTATTTTCTGAATTTTAGCTCCACTTTTCGATTCAAGCTCCGAAGAGGTAACACACGAGTTCAGAAACTCCAAGATAGAGTGATGTGAGAGAAATTTGAAAATCCACATTCCTCTATAAAATCAAGAGGAACCCATCACAAAAATGATGTAGTCTTAAGTTTTTAGAAATATATATATATATATATATATATATATATATATATATATTTATATTGTTGTAAAGAGGAATTAGGTTATTATTACACGACATCACTATCAACAAAGAGCACAACTGGAGCCAAAGGTTGTAGGGGGGGCGAGAGGGGGCAGGTGCCCCCCTGAACTTTCAATTTTTTTTACTAATATGCGATAATAATAATGCATTGAACTGAAATGTGTTATTTGCCCCCCTTACACAAAAGACAAAAAAAACTTTTCTATTTATTGGGAGCAACCTACAACTAGCTTCATGGTTGAGAACTCAACAGTAACTCTAAAATTACTGTAACTTTAATATAAAACTATTGATCCCACCTAGTAATGATTAAAAAAAAAAAAAAAAAATACTGCTAATGCTATATGCCTATAAGGAATAGGAATCACGGCAGCCTAATACTAATAGAACTCTGTGAAATATATATATATATATATATATATATATATATTTATATAATCTTGTATAAAGCACGCCTCCCCTAAAAAAAAAAAAAAAAAAAAAAAAGACTCTCGGTATTCTTTTAAAATTAAGTAAGAGGGGATAATTAACTTTTTCATAGTTCGTTATTTTGTTAATATAGTAAGGGTAAATTTGATAATTCATTTGGTTCAGTATTTCTAAGTTCTGCTCTTCCTCAAAATCTCTCCAATTTTGGAGAATTAAAAATGAGGGGTTAGAAGTAATTAGAACCCTTCCAAATCTCTCCCCCTCTTAAAAAAATCCAAATAAGGTAATTTAACTTACTCTCCCTCTCTTTACTTTACTTCCCTATACTCCCCCTCCATCCAAACAAGCTATTAAAGTTTCATTTGCATTTTTAAAAGCATTCAAGCTAAGTTTTTAAAAGCATTCAAGTCATTGAGTCACGTTTAAATATTCACGGATATATTGCATACTTTAAATATTCATGTTTAAATTTTTTTTAGATTAGTTTTTTACTTTCAATCTTATCTTTTAATCCATTCAAGCTAAGTTTTTAAAAGCATTCAAGTCATTGAGTCACGTTTAAATATTCACAGATATATTGCGTACTTTAAATATTCATGTTTAAATTTTTTTTAGATTAGTTTTTACTTTCAATCTTATCTTTTAATCTTGCCCCCCTAAACTACATTCCTGGCTCCGCCACCGTTGTACACCCCACCCCCCCCACCTCTAACGTACTAGAAACTACTATAATTATCCCCTAAAACCCTAAACAAATAAATCACCTAATGCCCCGAACATCTTCGAAATCAACTCTAAAAACTTCATTCGTTGAAGTTACAAAGACACTGTCAGTCATCAATATCATCTTCTCAACCACAAGATGATGAAGACTTGAAGCTCATTTCAAGAGCTCATACCCACAAAGCCTGAAAGTGACCAATTGCACACTACAAATCAACCACGGAGACAATGATAAGCATGCTATACCACTGCTTATTTTTTTCTAACTTCAAAAATTCCTTTCAACCACTTACTTTGTCGGAGATCGTGTGTTATCCAACAATGATTCGCATGCTTGAATAAAACCATCCTCGTACTCATTATCATACATGTAACTTTTGAACTCTTTAGCAAATGAACTTGAACTTCCCTAAATATTGTTAAAAGGTTTGAGAACGTTTTGAAATTAAATGCAATTGACATAAACGATGATAAGATTCTAGTAACACTTATGCATTTGCTTTAGCATCTTGGTTAGTAAAAATTGTGACTAGCTTCTTTCCACACCTCGGTTTTATTAAAGTTAAAAATAATTAGGAATCAAATTTAGCAGTTTCCTCACACAAAAATGCAACACCAAAGACCATTGTCTGTCTATGATGATACACTCCAATTATAGGTGCCAATGATGATAGTTTTTTTTTGGTTCAGTACATGGAATCAAAATAAACTACATCACCAAACAAATCATAATCCATGATTATTTTATTGTCCATCCAAAATATAATAGTTATTTGACCATCAATATCAAATTGTATTTCGTTGAAAAATGATACATTTCCAAAACTTCTCATCTCAAAATAATGAAAAATGTATATTCCTTTCCCTCTTTCCCTCATTTGTTTAGATTTTAAATGCTCTTAGAGTGATTTGCTAATTTTGCTGGCAACCAATATCTTCCTTTACAATGGAAATTTATGTTTACTCCATGGAATTACAAATTCTTGATTGTGTTTGGATTTTAAAAAAAGTAACACAATATTTGCAATTCTTTTGGAAGAGGATAACCATGTAGGCTTTGCAACCAACTCTTAAATCCAATCCAGAAGCGAAGCCCATGATTCAATCTCATCGCAAATTATTTATTAAAAGTCCAGTTCTCACCGGCAATATCAAAAAAGGCCAGTTCTCACTTGCAACATCAAAAAGCCCAGTTCTCATTGGCGATATTAAAAAAAAAAAACCCAATTCTCACTGGCAATATCAAGAAAGCCCAATTCTCTTTGGTAATATCAAGAAAGCCTGGTTCTCACTGGCAACATCGAAAAACCCAGTTCTCACTAGCAATATCAAAAACCCAATTTACGTTGGCACTATTTTATCAAAATCCCAAAATTATTAACACTTGGCAAAAATACTATGTCATAATTATTTCACTTAAAAGTCCAATGATGAACAATGTTTCAATTTCTTAAACATTACAATAATCTATGGCAATTGTCTGTTCTCAAAAATCATCGCAATCATCTTATAAAAGCTTGTGGAAAGTTATTTATCTTAAAAAATTATGATGTTTATCTCATACCATATTGTAAACCGATGAAATTTGTATAGTAAGAACCCATGGTCACTATTTATATCACAACATTCATATTATTTATTTTCAAAACTCATGGTAACTATTCATCCTACAAGCTCACCATTTAAATTATGACGTGGTTATCGGAAACCATAAACATTACTTATGATATGGAATTCATCATTTCAAAAAAATAGTAAATGTTATTTACAAAAGCATTTTGAAGTAATTAAGCTTATGCTGTTATTTAAAATATTGCAACTCATTGCCCAAAAACCAATTACAAATATCTATCAAAACCCAAAATATTCACTAATAATAAGAGCCCATGAGGGATGAAAAACCCATGGCAATATGTGTCCATTTTGTAGGTCCAAATAGGCTATAAAAGGAGAACAAGCCCAAGTAAAAAGGGCGATGAACACAGCTCATCCCAAAGGGTCCAATCCATGTGTGCAAGCCCGATCCAAAGAACTCCAGCAAATGTAGAGGAATAAAATAGACAACCGGCTTCCCTTTTGTTCATCCTTGACCAAGGTCCAGCTGGAGGCCTCTACAGGAGAACCAAGTCTTTAAGAATGACGTGGACAGTGCCTAGGGGTTGTACAGCGGCTAAAGTCTAATGGGAAATAGAATTTCATCACTTTCCTCAAGACTATATCTCCAGAGTAAGGGGAGCCATAACCAAGTTATCCAAGTCTTAACGAATCAATGCTATAAATGTCAAAATGTTCAAGAGATGGGTCATGTGCTAAGCCCATGAATCCTAAAGGGGAAAATTTGAGAACATGTGGTTTGGAGGGCAAAAACGGGATCTCCTGCGGAATCCTTTAAGGTGGGCTTAAACTTTGACACCTACCTTGGGGTGTTGGAATCCTACTTCCTAGGGTCCAAATCTTAGTTGCAGCACTAACATCCTTCCTTAATGCTTGTCTTAACCTCATTGGCTGAATATAACCTCAGAGATCCAAGTATTTAATGCAAGATTATGCTGATTTTACCCATGTGTGACATTGCCCAAAGAGGCAAGACAGCCCAAAAGAGAATCCACCATTTATAGCCAAATCCTAGGATAATCAAGCTTGCTATTCTGCCTTTTGATCAATCCTACATTTTGGACTTTTGCTAATTAATACCTCCCTAAACACCACTATAAAAGGATAAGCACATCAGCCCACAAAACACATACCAACCCCTCTGAAATTTCTGTCATTCTTGTTACCGCTTGTGGTTTAACTCTCCCTGACTCATAAATCATTCCCCTTAGCCTACACGCACTTAGCCTCAAACATTCCCTTTCCTTTTTTGCATATTCTAAGCTCACAAATGCTTCCTAATCAGTCATAAAAAAACCCTTTACACGTTAAAGACTTAGTTTCAGCATTAACTCTATCATATCATCATAAGCTTACATACTCACTCAAAACAACCTATACTACCCCATTCATGCCCCACATATATATTTGCTGCATTGAGCTAGAATCTCTTTCTCCCTTCACACCATGCCAAATAACCCCTTTCTTCTCAACATGGAACCATTAATTTTTTTGTTTTTGTTTTACTATTGAAGGATATAATGTATTTGTAACAATGAAATTCTTCCCTCATATTGATGTAATGATGGCTGAAAGTACAATAGACCCCCCCTGACCAAGACATACAAGGACTTTTAGAAGTGAACACTTTCTTAAATCTATTTAATAATTGACTGCTGGACTAAGTTTAATTTCACCCTACCACTAGAGAATTTATTTTTCTTGTATTATCAAAACAGGACCACTAATGCACTAATTAACTATTGAAAAAGTATTTTTATTGGGCTTTTCTGCCGTTTTATCGTGGTGCAACCTTTATTTCTTGCTTGGATAGGCTTATCACCACACCGAAAGCCTTTGGGCATCATTTCAAGAGCCCATCATTGAGTTTCGGCTTGACTTCCCCATATTTTATTTGAAGGCATCAATTTCCCCCCTCAACATTATTTTATTTATTGGTTGACTAAGCTTTACTACACATTTAGTGTCCTCAATTTTTCTCATTTTTTAAATTGTGTCGAAAGGAAAAAAAAGAAATTAGTATATTTTTTGGGGAGAAAATTTTTTGTAATATTTGGTTCTTATATATGAGTTTAGTGATTATCAAAATATAAATTATTATAACTTTGTTCAGTAGTTTTTATGTGATAAAATGGAAACAAAGTCTGTATAAAATGCTCATTAACTTCTCCAAAAAAAAAAAATAATAATTTTAGTTTTCATGTGAAATAATCAAGATTCATTTTCATTTTCTAATAAAAATTATATATTTTCCTTTTTTAATTTTAATTTTATTTATTATTATTATTATTTTTTTTTTTTTTGTGTTTTGAAGCATATCTCAATATATTATAACGTATTACATAATATCTTGCCATATATAATAATTGAAAGTAAAATGCAATATGTTTTCTTGCCCAAAAAAAAATTTTTTAAAAAAAGAAAAAGATATAGACTTCCTTATTGAATATATATTATATATTAGAATGTGATCACCTTATTTTGAGATGAATTTGGGACTAACATTAAAATCTCAAGTACTATTCTCATTTTTTGCTTAACAAAAAAAATATATTATTTGAAATTTTGCTGTGTATTGTTTGGGTTTGCAACTAGTGTATTCATAAAATCTAAATCATTTTGGCCTCAAAAAAATAAAAATAAATACTCTAATGCATTTTGTAGGCGACTACTTGAAAAATTAAATCTTTTGGTTTATAATGGATAAGTGTTTCCTTTAAGGAATTGTGGATAATGCTTAATTTTATCTTAAAACATCATTAAGACTTACGTAAGTTTTCTCATCAATGGTACATGTATTATCCATAACTAGTCGCAGACCCGAGCGTTGCGCGTGATAAATTTTTAGGTAAAATATTATTTTGGTCTCTAAACTTTATAAAGAGTTTTTTTTTTTTATTTAATTAGTTTTATCATTTTTTTTAATGATCTCATCTATAAGGTTTCTTACCATTATCATATATTTATTGGTTGATAAATTGCATAACATAGATATTAAATGAGAAGTAGAACTGTTCATTAGATTTTTCAATTTTATTTCTTATGTAATTTCTATTATTATTGGAGAACGTCTCATTTTAGTTATGATAGGAAATATAATTTTCCTTTGTTAGAGTTTGATTAGTTTTAAGTTTAAATTTTGTATTATTATATTTAATTATGTTTTATTGATTGAATTAAGTGAATGTAATGGTTGATTTTATTGCACGGTAAAGTTTTTAATGTCCTCTATTTGATTTCTGTTGTTAGTTGTTAGAATCATTAGGTCTTCAAATCATTCATTTGAAAAAATTGAAACTCTTCTTATTGGATGATCATGCATACTTCCTTAAATCGAATTGATGTTTGATTTCACTTCTTTTTTTCTTCCTTCATTTATTCTTTATTACTTTGTATGTTCCCTTGCCTGCTGTAATTTTTATGGTTATCAATAAGAAATAGATATCATGGATGTCTTAAGTAGTTATAGATGTAGTTACGTTAGTGGTTTGTTTAGAGTTTTTTTTTTTTTTTTCTTCTTCTTCTGAATTTTCAAGAAAATATAAAAGGCATTTCTCTAGTTTGGTCTCAATCAATTAAGGCACTCATAATATCTAAACTTAAGTAATAATGAGCTTTAATTTTTTTTTTTTGTTTTTTTAATGTATGAAGTGGTTAGGTTAGTGGTATGTCAAAATTTTTTATTAAAAAAAAAAAAAGGATTTCCAATGAAATGTAAAAGGTCTTTTTTTGAAAAATAAAATTGGTGACTTTTTGAAGAGTAGAAATATGATTTTTTTTTTAATTACCTTGCTCGTAGATTTCATTATTTAGTTATAAACATTTAAATTAAAGTAGATTAATATATAAATGCAAAATTATATGTTAAGTTACAACTGCACAAGATGAATATGTATAGATAATATTTTTGTTTTTGATTATTCATGAATCATTATTTCATTGTTTTCATATAAATATCTAAATTAAATTTTTTTAATAGAAAAATATATATTAAAATAGATGAATATATGAAAGTAAAATTATATGAAAAGTTAAAACTATCCAAGATGAACGTTTAACCACCA
The DNA here is from genome assembly GCA_028216015.1 of Quercus dentata. NCBI lineage: Eukaryota > Viridiplantae > Streptophyta > Magnoliopsida > Fagales > Fagaceae > Quercus > Quercus dentata. The sequence continues at coordinate 45,078,667 of CP116453.1, read as the reverse complement.
GTAGATGTGTGTTTTTTTAAGGCTAAAAGTATGTTTGATTCTTTAGCTGGAACTATATAACTATGCAAATATTATTGCGAGTGGTTCCACCATTTGCAAATTATCAAGTTTGGTGGTCTTACAAAATAGGCATTTCATTTTGCAAAAAACTTTACATGAACTCCTCTTTTGTGACAACTTTTTTTTTTCAATTTTTTCTTTGTGCCGAAACAACTTAAGAATATTAAGATTTAAGTTACCACATGTGGTAGCTGTAAAACATGTTAGTGATATAAATAATAGAAAGGTTTAAATATTTAAAAAGCATTTTTAGTAGATTGTAATATAAAACATTTTTTTCTTAATATTTTATGTAACTTTTCTCACAAGATCAATATTGTTGACATCCTATAAAGATGATAAAATTTTTGAGAAGAAGAAGAAGAAGGAGAGAATATGCTAACACATAATGAAAAATTATTAAGTTTGCGTGATTTAAATTTGTAGCAAAAAAAATTAATATAACTATGATAAAGGTTTTTATCTAAATGATATATAGTAATCCAAATATTTCTAGTCTTGATTCAAAGAGTCCATTCTTAATAGTCTTTTAAGTCTACAAATTGGTCAATTTATACGTCCATACACATTCAATGAATGCTATCTAAATTATGAATTATATTGTCCTTTATCACACACACAAATATTTTGATTTCCCTAATGTATGGTAAAGGAAGGCATGTGTGTATCTAGCTTTTTCTTGATATGTGCTACATAATTTAATGAAATGGAGGATAAGAACATTATATTATTATATGCTATATGCATAATGTAGTAGGATAATATATAACAATCAAAGATAATAAAAAAGATAACAACTTAAAACACAACTAAATCACAACAACCCAAAGTAGAATTCTAATTAACACAAAAACTCATCAACCTAAAATACCAATGCAATAATAAAAAAATGAAAAACAGATTGTGAGAGAGAGATGGATGTAACGTTTTTGTGTGAGAAAACTATGCATAGAATGGAAGAGAAAATGTCAAATTTATAGTGAGATGATGAGAATAAGGAGAGTCAAAATAAAAGAAGATAAAATGATAGAAAAATAGTGATATTAAGATAGAAAGTAGTGGGGAGATGAAAAAGTAAAAGGAATGGAGAGATATTGGAAAATTAATAATAAAAATAATGGTTAAAAGATAAGATATGCACTCTTAAGAATGTACGGCATACCTCAATTCAATGTTGGACCATGGATAGTATCATTGGTTTGTCTAGAGCTTAAAGGGATGCTCTTTATAGTGGTAGCCTCATGAGACAAAAATAAACTATCAATGAGTAACAGTAAATAAATGGCCTTTCCATGAGTAAACATGGTAGAGGGAGGGGAGGCACACGCAGCTCATTTTATTATGATTAAGACTGCACATACGTACCAGGTCTTCACTCAAATGGCCGTTGAACAAAAGTAAATTCTTCAATATTCGCAAAATCTACAGCTAGTCCATCAAGGACCACATAATTTAGCAATGGAAGATACATTAGTTCTTACACCATAATATATGACATTTGATTATATTCCTTCCACCCATGTTCTCGTTTCATTATGCCATTTCTAAAGACAAGATTTGTCTCTCACTAAAATAACATAAAACACAAAACTAAATCACAACAGTCCAAAGTAGAATTTTAATTAGCACAAAAATTAATCAAAACCTAAAGTACGAATGCAATAAAATTAAAATAAAATAACAAAAAATGAAAAACAAATTGAGAGAGAAAGGTAACCATTTTGAATGTTCAATAAGTGTATAAAACACTATGAACGTTTAAACCCCTAATTAACAAATTATCAATTCAAGCTTAATATCAAACAATTAATGTGCGGAATATGAACATAAGCTTAATACAGAATTGTTAAACAATCTAAACCAAATAAAATCACATCCACAGCAGAAATTAAATGGCAAAGATTAAGGGAAGAAAGATGCAAACACAAGAACAACACAACGATGTGTTATCGAAGAGGAAACCGAAGCTCTCGGCGTAAAACCTCTCCGTCGCCCCCCAAGTGGTAAATAATCCACTAAAGAATATAGTTGAGATACATGAACAGCAGAAGTCCCTCTAAGCCTAATCTACCCAATGTACCTAAGCTCTCCAAGCTTCTACTCCAACGAGGTTACGCCGAATCTATTTCTTCTTTATCTTACCAGATTCCGCTATAAACCATAGCATCAACCAATATGAAATTGGTCCCTTCTTAATCGCTTCCCAAAGCACCAAACAGCCTTCTCACAGATATTGGTATGGTGAGAAAAGGTTTTGGTAATGTACCTCTCAAGAATATAATAATGGAGTGGGTGAGAGTAGAGGAATTTGAAGAGTCTCTATATGAAGATTGTGGATGAGTCAATCTTATTTTTCTTTAGGGTTTCTCTCTCAAAATTCTCTCTGGAAGCTCTCTACATTTCGTGGGTATAAGAGATATTTATACTTGTGTGTGTTTGGAATGCGAAGAGTCAGTTTTTCCAAAACAGAGCTTGCTAGCGGCTTGGCCTCGCGACTTGACCGAGTTGCGAGTTTAAGCCGCGAGGTAATTAAACGGCCAGTCTGTACTTTTTGTCCTATAGTGCTCCCGGTGGCATGACGCTTCAACTTCTGGCATGCTTGGCACATGTGCAACTTCTGGCGGCTTGCAAGTCGCGAGCCACCTGCGAGATCTAGTCGCGAGTTCTCGCTTCTTTGCACAATCTTGAGCATTTCTTCACACTCTCACACACACTATCCTTACATGATTCCCACCTAAATACAAGGTTACCAATTGCTAAAATACAAGTAAATTTGACACGGAATAAAGCCAATAAGATGGTTAATAAAATTCAACCTTACACATTTTGTGTGAGAAAACTATGTATAGAATGGAAGAGAAAACGTCAAATTTATAGTAAAATGATGAAAATAAGAAAAGTCAAAATAAAGGAAGATAAAATGATTAAAAAAAAAAAGGAGTGATATTAAGGTAGAAAGTAGTGGGGAGATGAAAAGGTAAAAGGGAGAGAGAAATGTTGGAAAATTAATTATAAAAATAATGGTTAAAAGATATTTTAATTTTTAAATAATGAAGTTTTTAAAACCAAAAAAAGAAAAAGAAAAAGGAAAGAGTGTTTTTTTCTTTCTTAGGAAAGAATAGAATTTGTTAAGGGTGATTTAGTTATGGTAAAACATGACTTTTGGGTTACTTAAAAAGATCTAAGGGAAAAAAGAAAAGGAAGAAAAAAATTGATGGAGTATTTAAGTTTATAGTGGATATTAATTATAATGGTGAACTTAGAGTGCATATTGTTGATACATGCTAAAAACTTGAAGAAGTTACAACAGATAAAGGATGTGAGGAGGTTGTAATCTATCGGTAACCATCAAAATTCCATATAATAGTAGCATTTGAAGAGTTTGGGTTAATGGAGAGACACATGATAGAGTTGAAGATAGAGTAACACCTTAATTTAAGGAAATGCTCAACAAATGTCAACTGGTAAATCTAAAAATAAAAAAGAAAAAAAAAATTATAACATGACGCTGATATGGCTTAACCGGAAGGTAGCAACAATAAATGCTACGCTTCAGTTTTTAGTAATATATAGATATAGATGCTTGAGAAACTAGGAGGAAAGAACCAAGCTCTAGAAGAGGCTTGACAATTGAAACAAAGCCATACATGATCTTCGGTATGTAAGCTTGGGCGGCGCAATGTATAGTTCGGGGTTCATCAAATGAACCCCCTGAGCTAGCAATTTTTATTTTTTATTTTTTATATATATAATATATTTTATTTTATTTATTTATTTGACCCTCCTATATAAAAATTTGGACACTACGATTCTAAATTTTTAAAAATCCACTTGAAATAAGTTTAATTATGATCATTTTAACAATATTTTAATCTTTTTAAATACAAAAGAAGCCTAACAATAATCCAATTTTATCTAAAATCTGGGAGAAATAGTTAGCCCAACAACAAAGTAAAAAAAAAATTCATCTAAATTCTTTTTAAAATGCCCATTTAGATCTTAATAAACTTGAAATAAAGTAATGAAAAATTCATAGTTTACATTGTACTATCATTGTAATATTTACATGGTTTCTAAACAAATGTGTACAATATTGTATAGTTTTTGCAAATGTATATAGTATAATAATCTATAATATAAATCTTACATTGATAGTACAATGTAAACATATAATCCTCATAAACTAATAAATAAAATTATTTTAAGCCGTAATAATTAAAATTCACTTAACAACAATAATTAACATGTTCATTATACTAAGAAAAATATGTCAAATGAACCTATAGTTCATTTTTTATTCTATTACTAGTACGTACTATAATCAAATTTAAAATAAGATTTATATTTTATCTAAGATGTATCTTCTTACTGACCTACCTATAAAAAATCAAAGAGCTGTATGTAAGAGGATTATCCCTTACAAACAAAGGAATATGTCTGGCTTCATATCTGGTTTATCCCTCTATCAACCCTCTACTTCTTTTCTTTTTTAATTATTTTTACGAAATTTGCTGAACCAAAGCTATCAAATAGCAGTGGGTTATATATCAACTTGAATTTATGAAAATTTTATTGATTTTGAACTTCATATTTAGAAATTTAATTTGCTAAATTAGAGCACGAGTACAATTTGAACAGAATTTTTGCATTTTGGAAATAATTTGAAAATTCAAGATTTTTCAATTGAAAATGAAATAACCAAAATTTGGGTAATATTTTAACTGAAATTATGCATTTTGAAAATTTGATGTTTTCAGGTGGGTAGATAAAAAACCAAATTTAACATTATTTTGATAAAATTTCCACTTTTTAAAAGAAATTTGAAATTTTAATATTTTTGGGTGGAAAATAATTATAAGAAACACCCCTAACTTATCACTATATTGATAGATTTCGACATTGGTTGATATGATCATGAAGGATGTATGCATTCATATGTTATGGGGTAATGCTAGGATCATATAAAATGACACAACTTGTGCCACAACTCGTCTACGTGGTGAGTTGTGAGTGATAGAAATATGTCCTCACATAAACCCAATATCACATCTCTACTACTCACAACTCACCACGGGAACGAATTGTAAGTGCATAGAGATAGCATAAATCATAGGTAATAGCAAAAGTTATGGCTACTATAAATTTGTATGTCTTAAACTTTTCTAGTTTATCGTAGTGAAATTACATGTGTTTGCATAGAGGTCTTCTCGATCTCAGAAGTGGTCAAACCATATGTCTTTGCAAAGCTTAGGACACCCACCTATTGAACATATGCTTTGGTTCAGGTAGTCTTTATCTCACACAACCTTTCCAACAATATATTGCTAGTGTGATTCAAAGATTGTTTGGCTTGGTTTCGATCAAACCCTCAATGAGGTTTGAGTTTCGGTGTTGGAGAGTTTTCTCGTTTGCGTGATATCTTTCTCATTTTGGGTCAAACTTAGCGGATCCTCTAATTCTTTAGAAGGTAGAAAATTGACATGTCTTCACCTTGGTGCAAAAATCTTTGTGATCAAACAGTTTAAATATTTTTTAGCCTAACCTTACATTTTTCTTAAAAACTCTCATGTTTGAGGTATTTTGAATAAATTTTATCAAAGTGAAGGTGTTTGATTGGGTTTCTTGGCCTTGATATTTTGTGTAATTATGCTTGTTGATGCAAGTACGTCATCATTTTGATCAATGAATAAGTAGAAATTATCTTATTCGCTGATTTTGTAAGTAAGCATGGGATGTAGCACATAATCAAGAAAGGACTTTGCTGATTGGAATACCACATGTGGGCGGAAAAAGGATTTCTTAAATGAAACACGTTTTTTGTTTTCTAACTTAACATGTACTTGAGCTTCAGTAAACCTTAAATAACCCCAATTTTAATTAAATATGCATTTTTTTATTATAAATATATAGTTGCTTTGCCAATGCGACATGGATTAATAGAAAAATGAAAAAGGAGGTGCTTAAAAAAATTCCAACATTTTCTATATTCCAAATCCTCCGAAAAGGAGTTACATAAGCAATCGTTTTATTTTAATCTAGTTATGATTGCAATGAGATAAATAGAGCCATATATCTAGTTCTTCATAGCACTCACAGTTAGTTTTTCTAATTGAAAATTTAGAATTCTTTCTGAAGATATTTCACCACTTTCTTGTCAAGTTGGAAGGCTTTGGTCAAAATGTCAGGATTAATGGGAGGATTAGATCCAAAAACAGCATTTGCTATTGTGATTGCACCAGCATTTTGGCCGCTTAAACCAGAAATGGCAATTGCATTGGTTTTTCCCACGTTGACTTGAAAGTGAATGAGACCAACTGGAAAGACAAAAACATCCCCTTTGTTTAGGGTTTTGGTGAAGAGGCGATTATCAGTATTGGATGTTACAAAACCAACGAAGAGAGTACCCTCCAAGACTACTAGGATTTCAGTGCCGCGAGGATGCGTGTGGGGAGGATTTTGTCCATATGGTGCAAAGTCGATTCGAGCAAGGGATATGCCAAGAGTATTGAGGCCTGGAAATGTGTCCACGTTCACATTAGTGACGTTTGACCCAACTTTATTATATGTATTCCCAGGAATGTTCAATCCACAAAAGTAGAAATCATCAGCTGTGACAAGCTTTGGATCCTTGCAGAACTTTCCATTAACAAATACTGCATAAACGAATATTTGTTATGGACACATTAAAAAGAATGCTTAAAACTTCAATGCAGAAAATAATAAGGCCAGGTAGCAAATATTATTTCTTCCAAATTTATATTCTAGTTAGTGTAGATTCTTCACATGACAAAAATAATTAATGCAGAAACTTGAAAAAAGAAGAAGAGTTTGTACCTGCTGACTTGTCGGAGTAGTCCTTAAGTGCAACACAGAAGTCCTGCAGGGGAGCGGGGTCAGAGGCAGAGGCAAGAGAGAATGCCAAGGCGAAGAGGGCAACAGTTACAAGGTAAGCTATCCTCATATTTCAGGCTTACTCGATCTTCTGTTCTATATATTTTTGCTTCGGGATTCGAGTGAGGGATGAAAAATGTTGAATGCAAAGCATGTCTATTTATAGATTAGACGCATTGAATAGGTCTGATTTTCCATATGTGAATGATGCATTAAGTCTTCGACTATTACCAATTTTCTTTTTGATGTACAAATTAGAGTATTCTTTAACCACCATCACGCGCCTTAAATGTTCACCAAATTAGACCTGTTCAATGAGATAACGTTACGCTTATATGTGTACTAAACCTGTACTCTGTCCACAAAAGATAAAGCCCTCAACTTACTGAAAACACCATCTCAACGTATATTCAACTTGGATGTATCTTTATTTCAATGGGTTGTTAATAACTTAATATTTTGGTGGAAAATTTCTGTGTGACTTCGGCTTACTTCAATGAAATTGCTTGAGAATAACCATTGTATAACCCATAATTAGATGGATTCAAAGCTTCTAGTGTATTACGTAACTGCAATAATGAAAGTCCAATTGAAAATCAAGTGGTAAAGTCTTTGCAATGGAAGGCACCATAACCTTTCAAATGTACTTAAATTTCTTCATTCAATTATATTTCTCAGTCTAATTCATGTTAAGAATTTAACCTAATTCATGAAACTATGAGAAACGAAAAAATAGAGAAAAAATATATATATGCACCAAGAACAATCACATGACACAAAGATTTATGTAGTTCAACAATATGTGCCTATGTCCATGGAGTTGGACACATTTGTCGCCACCCTTCACTACCAGCTTGCCTATAGACTACAGAATCATGCTTGGGTCAAAAGAACAAAAACGAAACAGGAGCTAGAGGGAAGATTGAAAGAGGGTGTAAGAAGATTATGAAAATTGGTTTACAAAATATACAACTAAGAAGAGATATGAGATTACACGAAAATAAGGAATGGAACACAGAACTAAATACAACAAACTTAAGGATATTATTAGACTTAACAACTTTTTTACATTGGATATGCTGGTGGACATCTTACAGGGATTCTTTCTTCTTTTCTTCACTCTGCCCTTTTACAAAGCCCTTTGGGGGCTATTTATAAGGAAAAACTCTTACAGAAATATCTTACAAGTAGAGTACAATAATGCTTGAAGAGAGAGTAGGGGCTGGCTCCATGTTGACACCGGGTCAAGGGGGCGAAGCCTCGATTTGGCTTGATTAGGTCTGTGAAGCGGGTGTATGGTAGGGGTCCTTCTGCGAGAAATGGACAGTGGGAAGATCACCGTAAGGCATCTTTGTAAGGATAAGGATGAAACGTCTGAAGACTTTTCTAGGGTTTTTTTTTTTTTTTTAATATATTAAGAAAGTCTAGTCCCATCCGTCTCTTCCTTGGAACCATTCTTCATCTACATCAGCAATTACATCCGGATCATTGTTATGGTAATAGGGATCATCATACCCCTCAAGAGGGTTTGGCATTTCCCAATGGTCCGCATGTGGTAATTGCTTTCTACGTGTTTTCGGATCCATGGGTACCGCTTGAGATAAAATCCCTTTATTTAGAGATTCACGTCGGTGTGAGAGCATAGTAACAGGATACCCAAGATGGGTCTCGATGTGTGTGCAAAGTGCCATCCGGATTGGTAAGCCATTGTATTTCGTAGAGGGTTGAAAAGTCCATCATACGAACATCATTTTTGGAGTTAAGCTTAACAATCAAAGTTCTTTCAAGTAATCTTGCTTGCAAATCTTGGATGTTCGTGGAAGGATATTTTATCCATTCTCCATCATAGGCATCATTTTTCAAAATGTTAAACCAGAATTTATGAAAATATCTATTTTCACGTGGGAAAATATATTTGTAAAATTCAGTTCAAAATGGATACACAAATGATACTCATTAAGTAAGTACCACATGTAGAGATAATGTGCAACCGTCCCGGTTTGTTATCCGAAGGCAAAAGGGGTTTTCCATGGTTGGTCAATATCGGGAAAATAGCAAGGAAGTGGGGTTGGTGATTTTTGAGATAATTATGGAGGATTCGATAATTCTTTTGGCTCGGCTTGAAGGGTCAAGGTCTTTATTTGGTCTTTTATTTCTAGAGGGAGATTCTCTATCATGTTAAGGATATCACTAGGAATTGCGGGAGAAGGATTTGATGATGAGGAAGGATCTGTAACAGGGTATACACATAAGGGGGAAGGAAGAATTGTGGTATTGAGGATTGGAGGCTTTCTCGGAAAGATAATCGGTGATAAGGTTATCTCTTCCTTTGATGTGCTTGACTTGGAAGGACCACTTTGTGAAAACCAATTTGACCATCTCGAGTAATGGGGGTGTGGAAGCATTTTCCTTTTGAATCAAGCATTTTGGGAAAGGAAGACATATCCATTTCTACCAGGAAGTGATGCCCAAGAAGATGAAACTGGAATTTTTCAATTCCATGTTTGACTGCAAGAATCTCCTTAAAAGTAGAGTGGTAGTGTAATTTTGAAGGTTTAAATGCACCACTTTTATACCCACAAATATTTCTTTTACCATCAAGTTCTTCAAACAGTCTGTCGCCTAATACTCATCACTTGCATCTGTTTGCAAAATCCGTTTACTGCTTCTAGGATTTGCAAAGGAGGAAGTCTGTTTCGCCAATTTTTTAATCTGTTGGACCGCTTTCAGTATGGGACAGAATCCCATTCTGGGGGAGATTTTTTCAGCGAGTTGGGCTAGAGAATTTCTATACTTGGAGATTTTAGGAATAAAATCGACATGTAATTAACAATTCCAAGAAAGCTGTTGTATCTGTTTAGCACTTGTGAGCCTATCCGGGAATTGACCAAGAGAGGCGACTATGTGAGGTTGTAGTACATACTTTCCATCTGAAATATTTACCCCCAAGAAATCTATAGAGGATTGTCCAATGATCATCTTTTTTTCCGAGAGCATGATCCCTTGTGATTTCACTAAATTATAGAATTCAACGAGCAACTTCTCATGGGATTCTTCATCCTTGGAAAACAGGAGAATATCATCGACGTAAATCAATGCATTGTTCAGGAGTGGCTGGAACAACGTTACCATTGCCTTTTGGAATTGGGATGGAGCATTTTTAAGGCCGAAGGGCATAATAGTCCATTGATAGTGGTGATCGGGAATACAAAAAGTTGTTTTGTATCTTTCTTCGGGGTGGATTCCCAATTGCCAAAATCCTGCTTTCAGATCAAACTTTGAAAAACATTTTGCACTTGAAAGATGTTGAAAGAGTGCACTTTTGTTTGGTGGGGAATTTATCATCTGCAAGGAAGTGATTGAGATCGATAATTAATCACCAACTGAGTTTTCCTCCGATTTGTTCAGAATGCTTATTAACATAAAAGGCTTCACATGCCCATGGAGAAGTTGTTGGTTCAATAAGGCCTTCGGAAAGGAGGGTGGCAAGCTCTTGTTTGGCTAAGGTTAAATGTTCAGGATTCATTCCCGATGACTGGCTTTTGTGGGATTAACATCTTCATTTTTCTTGAAGGGAAGGGATATGAAAAAGTTGGGGTTTTTCCACAGAGGATTTGAATTCTTAAGAAGGAATTCAAAGTGGGTATTTGCACTGTGATCATGGATAATCTGGAGTTTTAAAGATCGAAAGGGGTCAACTGTGAACAGATGAGGAACTTGGGTCCATGTGAGAAGGTGTTGCTTGTGCATGAGTCCTTTTGAGGACCATCTAAGGTTAGGAATTTGGTGTAGGAGATCAAATCCTATAAGAAGGTCTCTACCTGTGAGAGGGGATCCAAGGACTTGGTGTCTAATGATGAGAGTCGGAAAAATTCTGATGAACAGAGGTTTGCTTTTCAAAGTGATAAGGAATGTTTCACCATTTGCCGCTCCGAACATTTAATTATAGGGTAGCCAACATTCTGTAGGCAAAATTTTGGGGTGGAGAATTGTGGTCGCTACTCCCGTATTAAATAGGGCTATTCTTGGGATAGGTTTAGAGTAGGTGTCTAGGAGGATGTGTACCTTAAGAGCATCACAAAGATGGGGATCTTTAAGGGACATATTAAAATTAGGGAAAAGTGTAACAAAGACTGTTCCCGCATTTAGAGTGGTTTGAACTGTCCCTATAATCGCATTTTGATATTCCAAGAATCGGAATCAAGAAGTGAAATTCTAGAGACTCTTCGGGAGTCCTTTTCTTCCATGGAAAGTCAATGCCAACCTAACTGCTCCAAAATGAAGATGGGTATATCCTTGTTTCTGCCATGGGATTATAAACTCTCTAGGAAGGGCAAGGGTAATAAAGTTTTCTGTTTCACTTATTCGGGATGTTATCTTGGTCAAACTTGGAGGCTTGGACATATTCTTTTCTTTGTAGAAGGTTGAGAAGGGCCTAGAAGTTTTTTTATGGATTTTTTAAAAGAGCCTTGGGGTTTATCAAATATCGTATAAGGATTTACAATGGGAAAGTCGGTAATAGGGATTTTACTATCTTCGGGAACATGGGAAATCTCATACAAGTAATCTAACCTATTTGCAGTGGATTTTCGAAGGGAAAGATCAAAGGTAGGTTTAGTGGTATCAACGACTTCTCAAGATGAACTTGCCATGATAGTTTCTTTCAGATAGAACTGTTTACCAAAGACCTAACAGGACTAAGATGCCAATTTTAGGCTCAAACGTCCACAAGGTTACTATTGGAGAAGCAGATTCTTTAAAATCTTTAAGAGCAAACCCCTTAGTGTTCTATTTGATTATCAAATCCGGTGTTACGATGTGATTAATACAGAGGATCCACAAATTGTGGCAATTGTAAATCACAGAGCATACTAATCGGGACAATAATCAAATATACTAATCAAAGGAGAATGAAACCGATCACTGCAGGGGCTTTGATACCAGCTATTGGGTCAAAAGAACAAAAACGAAACAGGAGCTAGAGGGAAGATTGAAAGAGGGTGTAAGAAGATTATGAAAATTGGTTTACAAAATATACAACTAAGAAGAGATATGAGATTACACGAAAATAAGGAATGGAACACGTAACTAAATACAAAGAAACTTAAGGATATTATTAGACTTAACAACTTTTTTACATTGGATATCTTTGGTGGACATCTTACAGGATTCTTTCTTCTTTTCTTCACTCTCCCTTTTACAAAGCCCTTTGGGGGCTATTTATAAGGAAAAACTCTTACGTAAATATCTTACAAGTAGAGTACAATAATGCTTGAAGAGAGAGTAGGGGCTGGGCCATGTTGACACTGGTCAAGGGGCGAAGCCTCGATTTGGCTTGATTAGGTTTGTGAAGCGGGTGTATGGTAGGGGTCCTTATCTGCGAGAAATGGACAGTGGGAAGATCACCGTAAGGCATCTTTGTAAGGATAAGGATGAAACGTCTCAAGACTTTTCTAGGGTTTTTTTTTTTTTTTTTTAATATATTAGGAAAGTCTAGTCCCATCCGTCTCTTCCTTGGAACCATTCTTCATCTACATCAGCAATTACATCCGGATCATTGTTATGGTAATAGGGATCATCATAAACTTAAGGATATTATTAGACTTAACAACCTTTTTACATTGGATATGCTGGTGGACATCTTACGGGGATTCTTTCTTCTTTTCTTCACTCTGCCCTTTTACAAAGCCCTTTGGGGGCTATTTATAAGGAAAAACTCTTACGTAAATATCTTACAAGTAGAGCACAATAATGCTTGAAGAGAGAGTAGGGGCTGGCTCCATGTTGACACTGGTCAAGGGGCGAAGCCTCGGATTTGGCTTGATTAGGCTATGAAGCGGTGTATGGTAGGGGTCCTTTCGAGAAATGGACGGTGGGAAGATCACTTTGTAAGGCATGTTGTAAGGATAAGGATGAAACGTCTGAAGACTTTTCTAGGTTTTTTTTTTTTTTTTAATATATTAGGAAAGTCTAGTCCCATCCGTCTCTTCCTTGGAACCTCTCAAATGTTTTGACTAATGTACCTCTCAAGGATGTAACAATGGAGAGGGTGAGAGTTAAGGAATTTGAAGAGTCACTATGTAAAGATTATGGATGAGTCGGTTTTGTTTTTTCCTAGGGTTTCTCTCTCAAAATTCTCTCCGGAAGCTCTCCACAGTTCATGGGTATAAGGGTTATTTATACTTGTGTGAGAATGGAATGCGAAGAGTCAATTTTTCAAAACAGAAGTGGTTGGCGACTTGGCCTCACGACTTGACCGAGTCGCGAGTTCAAGCCGCAAGCTAATCGAATGACGATCTGGACTTTTTGTCCTGTAGTGCTACTGCTGGCATGACGGTTCAGCTTCTCTGCATGCTTCACTCGTGTGCATCCTCTGGCGGCTTGCCGATTGCGAGCCACCCTTAAGATCCGATCGCGAGTCCCCGCTTCAATGCACAGTCTTGAGCATTTCTTCACACTCTCTCACACATTACGCTTACATGATTCTCACCTAAATACGGGGTTTCTAAGTGCTGAATTACAAGCAAATTGGCACGGAATAAATCCAACAAAATGGTTGATTAAATTCAACCTTACGGATACATTTCCAAAACTTCTCATCTCAAAATAATGAAAAATGTATATTCCTTTCCCTCTTTCCCTCATTTGTTTAGATTTTAAATACTCTTAGAGTGATTTGCTAATTTTGCTAGCAACCATTATCTTCCTTTGCAATGGAAATTTATGTTTACTCCATGGAATTACAACTTCTTGATTGTGTTTGGATTTTAAAAAAAGTAACACAATATTTGCAATTCTTTTGAAAAAGGATAACCATGTAGGCTTTGCAACCAACTCTTAAATCCTTTCTAGATATATTTCCCTCACATTCAACTTCCTTCTTGAAACCAGCTTTACAAAAACAACATTTGTAGGATATGATCTATCTTACTTTTGTTCAGCCAATCTTTACATATATTGAATCCAACATATCCAACATACATATTCTAATATAGATTTGCGTAATTCCTTAAATCAAATGTTATTCCAATTTTTGGAGTTATATATTCTTTAGTGGTTGCCTTTTCCAAGAACGATAATCAACAAAGACAATTTCTTCATGATTGCTCTTCCATTGTTTCTCCATTACCAATAGATTAGTATTATTTTAACAAGAAATAAATGAAAAACCTTGGCACCTTTACAATCATTCTATGCCACCACCAAAAATGAGAGACTTTATTGCTTTTAATGCAATGATTTCACAAGAAATAGCTAGCTAAAATGAATATTTTGATTTAGGAAATTCCTACTGAATCAGATATAAGTATTAGAGTCGAATTTGATTAGTATACAACATGCAATTCAATACAAAAAAAAAAAAAAAAATTTATTCACCACAAAGAACATAAGTTTTATTTCAACCATGATAAACACTACTCCTAATACAACTGTATATTAAGCTCTTGCCATATAATAAATCTAATGTAATATTTATATACTATAGAACCCTAGTCTAACCCTAGGCTAACCATAAACTAAAACAAATTTTTTTTTTAATAAACCATCCCAATATTAGTTTGCTTGTTTTAAAAGTACATGAGGCTGCCATTAGTTTGGATCATATTATATTATTATGTCTTAAATATAAAAATTCTAGTTGTATTGCGCATTATTGGCACATCTTCAAGGTATACGGCATACCAATTATATTTAAGAGCAAAATACAATTAGACTGGACAAACATCACATATCTACCATTCACACAACTCACCAATGAACAGTTGTAAGTGGGTAGAGATAGCATAAATCATAGGTAATAGCGAAAGTTATGGCTCCTAGAAATTTGTATGTCGTAAACTTTTCTAGTTTATCGTAGTGAAATTACATGTGTTTGCATAGAGGTCTTCTCGATCTTAGAAGTGGTCAAACCATAAATCTTTGCAAAGCTTAGGACACCCACCTACCGAACATGCTTTGGTTCAGGTAGTCTTTATCTCTCACAACCTTTCCAACAATATATTGCTTGTGTGATTCAAAGATTGTTTGGCTTGGTTTCGATCAAACCCTCAATGAGGTTTGAGTTTCGATGTTGGAGAGTTTTCTCGTTTGTGTGATATCTTTCTCGTTTTAGGTCAAATTTAGTGGATCCTCTTATTCTTTAGAAGGTAATTGACATGTCCTCACCTTGGTGCAAAAATCTTTATGATCAAACAGTTTAATTATTTTTTAGCCTAACCTTACATTTTTGTTAAAAACTCTCATGTTTGAGGTATTTTGACTAAATTTATCAAAGTGAGGGTGTTTGATTGGGTTTCTTGGTCTTGATTTCTTCATGTGTGTAATTATGCTTGTTGATGCAAGTACGTCATCATTTTGATCAATGAATAAGTGGAAATTATCTTACTAGCTGATTTTGTAAGTAAGCTGGGGACGTAGCACATAATCAAGAAAGGACTAAGTTGATTGGAATACAACATGTGGGCGGAAAAAGGATTTATTAAAGTAATGAAACACGTTTTTTGTTTTTTAACTTAACATGTACTTGAGCTTTAGTAAACCTTAACTAACCCCTATTTTAATTACCACCGCCCACGTTAGGCGAGTTGGAACTTCGGGGTTCATAGACCCAAATTTGAGTGGTCCCAAGGCGGGAAAGGGTGGAGTTATACTGTCGATTGTCAAAAAACAAAAAACCCTATTTTAATTAAATATGCATTTTTTTTTATAATTTATAAATATATGGTTGCTTTGCCACATGGATTAATCGAAAAACAAAAGAGGTGCTTAACAAATGCCAACATTTTCTATATTCCAAATCCTCCAAAAAAGAGTTACACAAGAACCCATTTTATTTGTTCTAGTTATGATTGTAATGAGATAAACAGAGCAATATATCTAGTGCTTCATAGCACTTACAATTACTTTTTCTAATTGAAAATTTAGAATTCTTTCTGAAGATATTTTACCACTTTCTTGTCGAGTTGGAAGGCCTTGGTCAGAACATCAGGATTAATGGGAGGATTGGATCCAAAAACAGCATTTGCTATTGTGATTGCACCTGCATTTTGGCTGCTTAAACCAGAAATGGCAATTGCATTGGTTTTTCCCACATTGACTTGAAAGTGAATGAGACCAACTGGAAAGACAAAAACATCTCCTTTGTTTAGGGTTTTGGTGAAGAGGCGATTATCTGTGTTGGATGTTACAAAACCAACGAAGAGAGTACCCTCCAAGACTACTAGGATTTCAGTGCCGCGAGGGTGAGTGTGGGGAGGATTTTGTCCATATGGTGCAAAGTCGATTCGTGCAAGGGATATGCCAAGAGTATTGAGGCCTGGAAATGTGTCCACGTTCACATTAGTGACATTTGACCCAACCTTATTATATGTATTCCCAGGAATGTTCAATCCAGCAAAGTAGAAATCATTAGCTGTGACAAGCTTTGGATCCTTGCAGAACTTTCCATTAACGAATACTGCATAGAGGAATTTTTGTTATGGACACCTTAAAAAGAATGCTTAAAACTTCAATGCAGAAAATAATAAGGCCAGGTAGCTAATATTATTTCTTCCATATTTATATTCTAGTTAATGTAGATTCTGCACATGACAAAAATAATGCAGAAACTTGAAAAAAGAAAAAAGAAGAATTTGTACCAGCTGACTTGTCGGAGTAGTCCTTTAGTGCAACACAGAAGTCCTGCAGGGGAGCGGGGTCAGAGGCAGAGGCAAGAGAGAATGCGAAGGCGAAGAGGGTAACAGTTACAAGGTAAGCTTTCCTCATATTTCAGGCTTACTCGATCTTTTGTTCTATATATTTTTGCTTCGGGATACGGGTGAGAGATGAAAAATGTTGAATGAAAAGCATGTCTATTTATAGATTAGACACATTGAATAGGTCTGATTTTCCATACGTGAATGATGCATTAAGTCTTCGACTATTACCAATTTTCATTTTGATGTCCAAATTATTCTTTAACCACTATCACGCGCCTTAAATGTTCACCAAATTAGACCAGTTCAATGAGATAACGTTACGCTTATATGTTACTAATATGGCACAATTAATGATAAAGACCGATCGTATAATTAGTATGTGTACTAAACCTGTACTCTGTCCACAAAAGATAAAGCTCTCAACTTATTGAACACACCATCTCAACATATATTCAACTTGGATGTGTTTCTCAAAACAAAAACAAAATCTTGTATGTATCTGTATTTCAAGGGGTTGTTAATAACTTAATATTTTGGTGGAAAGTTTCTGTGTGACTTCGGCTGACTGCCATGAAATAGCTTGAGAATTACTATTGTAAGACCCATAATTAGATGGATTCAAAGCTTCTAGTGTATTACGTAACTGCAATAACGAAAGTCAAATTGAAGATTAAGTGGTAAAGTCTTTGCCAATGGAAAGCACCATAACCTTTCAAATGTACTTAAATTTCTTCATTCAATTATATTATTTAATCTAATTCATGTTAGGAATTTAACCTTCATTGTTTGTTCCTTCAGACCCCTATAAATCAGATTCGTTTAACCTAATTAATTAACTAAGTAGTTACTTAGGTTGAGTTTTTAGATCTAGGTTAAACTCATGCAATCATATTACTTTTTATGGAAAAGTAAAGAAGACAATAATATGATGATGACCCAGGAAAACCAATGAAATCAACAATTTTAAGGCAAAAACCCAAGGAGGATTTAACGTAGCTATCCTCAATGTAAACAAATTCACTATGATAGAATGAAAGTTTACAATAGATTTTCTCCCTAAAATCAAAAGCTACCTCATGTAGAACATACTCACACGACCACGTGCAGCTCTGACTCTATGGACTCTTCTATCTGAATTTGCTGAATACAAACACCCACATGTGTGACTTTGGGATCCCACTCAATGGTTTTAGATCACCATCAATAGTAGATCTTTATGCAACAATTTGTTTCCACCAGTTCTTGATTTTAGATCTCATTCCAGTAGATGCTTGTTGAGTTAGAAGGTTATAGAAACCTTATAAATCTCACAGGAGTAATTCACAAGACTTCCAAGAACTTCTAAAACATATTTAGGATTTTCCTTTTATACCTAGAAGTGTTGGACTGAAACCCTAAACATTTTTGTGGGCTTTGGGCCTAATTTAAAATTTGCAGAATACGACTTTCAATCGGTCAAGCCTTTCTTTTGATCGATTGAGCTTCACAAAATCTAAACTCTTCTTTCTATAGCTTGACATTTCTTTGATCTTGATTTGAACAATCTTAAGCAATGTCTAACACCTAATCTAGACATGTTTTTGTTCTCGATTTGCCAACATACATAAAATTGGAATCTAAACATTTATCATAAATATTTAGAACCTAACATTCATGAAACTATGAGAAACAAAAAATAGAGAAAAAATATATATATGCACCAAGAACAATCACATTACACAAAGATTTATGTAGTTCAACAATATGTGCCTATGTCCATGGAGTTGCCGTGATTTTTAATATATCGGGGAGAAAAATTCAATTTTCAATACAACAAACTCTAATATGAGGCAACTATTAGGACATATGTGTTTCACATGTTAGGAACATATGTCATTATTTTATGTAATTGGCTAATATTTTGACAAAACACACTTTACTTGTATTTGGATAGATCTAGGATGTATTTAATACTTCAAGAAACCTTGTTTCAAAATCAAGTGTTAAAGTCATGCAAGTCTGCTCAAGATTCAAGCCGAGAAAGTGTCTGTCATTAAAGCTCAACAGCTAACTTGATGACTACCATCTATCAAGCTTTAAGAGCTGTTCCAGTCCCGTGGCTCGACAGCAACTCAACAGATAGCTATCTGTCGAGGTTTATGAAAAACAGAGTTTCAGATCTGTTTTGACTCTAATCCTTGATTATGTGTTTAGGCTTTCTTTTCTCACAACCCTAGACATATAAAAGGATTATTTTAAGGTCCGTCAAAGGGGGAACAAGTTGCACAAGTGTTAAGCAAAATTTGTTCAAGCAAATTGTGACCGAAGATTTAATTTGCCCTAGTTCATCTTTCCTGTGAAGAAGTTGTTGTGTTTGTACACCATAGGGTTTTGTGACCAAGCATCTTCTCGATCTTCATCGTGTGATGAACTCAAGAACTTTGCAGCCAACAACCTTCTCTAGTTGGTGATTGAAGTCGCATATTGAGATCCGCGCAATTGGCTAGTCACGTACTAGGAGCCGTGCATTACAAAGGAGAGATTGTTACTACAGAACAAGTCCAATTGGGTATTGGGGTAAGGGTTCAATTGTAGGTTGGTATAAGGTACTG
Organism: Quercus dentata; assembly: GCA_028216015.1. Taxonomy (NCBI): domain Eukaryota; kingdom Viridiplantae; phylum Streptophyta; class Magnoliopsida; order Fagales; family Fagaceae; genus Quercus; species Quercus dentata. The sequence continues at coordinate 45,059,427 of CP116453.1, read as the reverse complement.
GAATTCTTTTACTTATAACCGCTTATTTTGATAATAGTGGATTCTCGAGAGTGGTGATCTTAAAATCACTCGGTGGGGTTTTTTGTCGTGTTGGTTTTCTACATTCGTAAACAAATCACCGTATCAATTTAATTTCCGCTGCACTTAATTTAATTGGTGATTTGTTTGTGCTATCACTCGTTTTGCATGTTAATTTGATTAATTAATAAACTTGGCTAATTAATCAATTGATTAATCACAAGTGGTCAATACGTTTTTGGCCTATCAAGTGGTATCAGAGCAGGCACACTCTAATTAGGTTTTAATCTTTACTATGTTGATCCATTGACCCATGTTTGTCATGGATAGAGGACAATATTTAAATATATCTCCTTTATTTGATAGCACTAACTATACATACCGGAAAGTATGCATGAGAGTTTTCTTGCAGTCTTTAGATGAAAAAGTGTGGCAAACTGTTGAGATAGGCCAAACCAAGCTCAAGGAAGCACCGGCCGATTGGGATAATGCCAAGATTAAGGCGGCAAACTTCAACAGCAGGGCATTGAATGCCTTATTTAGTGCGGTCACTAATGAGGAGTTTAAGAAGATATCCTCTACTTAAATCGCTAAGGAGGCACGGACCATTCTCCAAACAACCTATAAGGGAACCAAGGCTATCAAGGATTCAAAGTTTCAAAGGCTCACTACAGGCTTTGAAGAAATCAAGATGGAGGAGGATGAATCGTTTGGTGAGTTCTATGCCAAGCTCAAGGCCATAATGAACTCAACCTTCAATCTTAGGGAAACCATTCCTGAACCCAAAATTATGAGAAAGGTGCTCAGATATCTACCCGAGAGATTTCATGCTAAAATCACGGCGATTGAGGAATCAAAAGATATTGACAAGATCCCTTTGACAGAGCTGGTTGGTAATCTGCAGACCTACGAGCTAAGGATAATGAGGATTGGTAAGTGGGGTAAGAGCAAGAGCATAGCATTAAAGGCCAAGAGCGGTGACACGGATGAATTTTCAGACGATAAAGATTCTAAGATGAAGTCCTACATCACCAAGCAATTCAAGAAGTTCATAAAGAATGCCAATGGGAAGGGCTTTGACTAGGACCGTAGGCAATCCAGTTCTTTTCAGTTCGAGAGCCAAGATAAAGGGAAGAAGAATGCTAGGGATGACGGTCAAGACACTGTTCCCTCAAAACCAAAGTGCTTCGGGTGTTAAGGCTTTGGACATATGAAACAGGAGTGTCCTACATATCCGAAAAGCATTGGGAAGAGCAAAGCACTTGCTGCTACTTTGAGTGACACTAAGCCCGAGGATGATTCCAACAATGAGGATGATGAAATCCTGAATGCCTTCATCGCCATTGTCAATCCTACCGAGGGGATTGTTGAAGATGTGGATAAAGAAGAGGAATTGGTGGAGTCCAAGTTTGAGAAGATGGATGAATAAGATGACATCCACATAGCCTATACAAAGTTGTACAAGGTCTCAAAGAAGCATGAGAAGATGTATAGGTTGGCCTCCAAGAAGCTTAGTGATGTGGAGCTTGAGTGAGAAGAGCTTTCCACAAAGTTTGATGAAGTCAATCAGACTATTAGAGCACTGAGATTTGAGAATAATTTCTTGGCTAAGAAGACTAAGAAGTTTGAAGCGGAGCTATTCCAGGTCAGAGCTCAATTGGAGAGGACTTCAAGTGCAAAACTTGATGAGATGCTCGGTCTTGTAAATTTGCTTCTGATCAAACCGGTTTAGGGTATGATTTCTCTTCTCCTAGTATTGCTTCTACTAGTTCTACTATTTTTATTCCTCCTGCTAATAATGTTGAAATTGAGAACACTAATGTCAAAACTGATTTAGCTAGTGAGAACATAGACAATGGTAAATCTATCTTAGGAACACCCGCTAAACAGGATAAGAAAGAAGTTAAAAACCTTAAGGCTAAGAAGGCTAACTCTCAAAAGCCTAAACAGAAGAAGCAACATCTCTGTCATCATTGTGAAGTTGCCAATCATACTCAACCAAATTGCTATAAGTGGTTAACTACTCAACAGAGCAACGGCATGATCGCATTGGGAAACCAAGTCCTCTTGGAGATCTTCTCAAAGCCCTCATGTTCCTTTTGAACTTGAATGGTTTTAATTCTTCCCCTTCACCACCAGTTCAAGGGTTCACTCAAAGGAAATGTTCTTCCAAGGTGTGGAAAGAAAAGGACTCCAAGTGATTCTATCACTTTCTTCTCTCTCATTTTGTTTTTGTTTTTGCATTACTTATGTGTTTTGCTTTTTATTTTGAGTCAGTCTAGTTTTATGCTTTCATTTGCTCAACATGTTTTTGTTTGTTTCTTTCAATTTTATTTATTTTTTTTTCAAAATAAAAATTTGAAAAATCAGAAAAATACAAAAACAATATGTGTTTGTGTACATTGGTACTTGTGTACCTTGGATGGCCATTGAAACAAAATTTTCTAAACTTTGTATCTTTTGTAGCTTAGATGAGCATCTCTATGCACAACTAAGCAAGTGAGCTTTGTGACCCATGTTTGTGATGAGTAAGATTAAGTAATCTCTTGTACTTAACACTTGTATCACTCTTTTTGACGGGAAGGATTAGAAAATTCTAAGAGAAAGACATAAATAATTATCTCACCACTATTGCCCGCCAATCATGAATAACATTTGTGTGCTTCAGCATAGCAAAATTGGAATGTCAAATGCTTAATATAATTAGGTATTTCTTTTCTATCTCTTATATGCCCATGCATGATTTGTTTAATATATATATATATATATATATATATATTTATATATGCAAAGAAAAATAAAAAGCAAAAATAATAAAATGCTTTGAATATGATTGTAAGCATGTATTCTAGGAAATGTGGGAGTTATAAGATGTACCTCGAAGGTGATAGTCTCCATCAAACATTTATGATTATGTGTGAATTAAAGTGATTTTCTCATATCTCAAATCGTCATAACATGTAGACATCTTTGCAATCTTGTGATGTTTTTCACACACAACACGCATTATTCTTTGCTACTCTTGATACATGTGCAGGTACAATGTGATTTGGTCATCACAAGGTTTACATGTGTTAATATATGCTCACTAAACTGTCTAAACTTATTTTTGGAATATAAAATTGGTTAGACTTATTGTGTGTGTGTGTGTGTGTGTGTGTGTGTGTTTTGGGATCAAAATGCTTGACATTTTTCTTGTTGAGAGATGTTTTTTAGAGTTTAAAATATTGATTGGATCCTTGGTTGAGTTGCATGCTTGATTGCATTCATATCTATGTTTTTCCCTTCTTGAAAAATTGTTTTTAAGCAATCTCGACACCTCTTGACACCTAGCTTATCTATCGAGCTTTTTAGCTATTTTTTATTGCAATCTCGACACCTCTCGACAGCTAGGTGGATCAATTGACAAACTTTCTGGGTCCTTGATAGCTCCTCGACAGCTAGGCGGATTGATCGAGCTTCTTTATAAACTTTTTTGTTGAATTGTTCCTTGACGTAACCTCGATGGATGGCTCAATAGCTGGACACACGTTTAAACCTCGACACCTCCTCAACACATCCCGATCGATCGAGCTTTATGAGGTTCCTATTTAAGCGTTGTTCGCGATTTCTTTCTCACTTTTCTCGATCTCTCTCTCTCTCGACAAACTCGTCTCCTCACCTTCCAAACACTCACTTCTCTCTCAAAACCTTCAAACCCACGTGATTTTTGGCCTTTCCTTGCTTCAAATCACTTGGTATGATCTCTTTTTCTCTCATTATACATGCATTTAGACCTAGGTTTTAGGGTTATTGAAAAAAATTTGGGTTTTTCAAAATTGTTGAGTTTTCGTTGAAATTTTGGGATGGGTCTTTGTTTAAATGATCTTTAAACCTCATGCATTGCATCACATGAGCATTATAATAGTATTATTGTGCATTTAAATGTGTGCAACTGATTGTGTGCTGGTAGGATTGGATTGGGCTAAGCCCATAATACTTTTTATATTGCATGTCACATATTCATGCATTCCAATGCATACGTTCTTTCTCTTCAATATATCTTGATATATTTAAATTGTTTTTGGGACTTTTCTGATTGTCTCTCTCTCTCTCTCCCTCTCTCTTCTGTTTGCGTTAATCTGTGTCTATGGCACCCAAACACAAGTCTACTTCATCCCGGAACCCACTTCGTCTAATCCTACTCCTTCGTCTATTCGGTTTTGTGATGAGGATGCCCGGAAGGCCTTCTCGGATAACTTTTCTCAACGAGGCATTCATTCTAAACACCAAGTCATCCTGGCGGACTTCGCCAACACTAACCTACCCACTATCATTCACAATCGAAGTTGGGAGTCACTATGTGACGTCCCAGTCACATGTCCATCTCAGGCTTTGATCTAGGAGTTTTACTCCAACATGCATGGATTTGATTTTTCAGTACCTCATTTCATCACTCGCGTTCGAGGTACTCGCATTGCTGTCAAACCACAAATTGTTGCGGATGTGCTTCGTATCCCCGGGGTAGAGTTTCCTAACTACCCTGGTTGTGATCGTCTTAGGACAGTGTCTAAAGACAAGCTCATTTCTGCTTTTTGTGAGCGCCCTTCCGAGTGGGATGAGCATCAATTCACTTACTGTTTGGGCTTTACAAAAGGCCCTTGGTTTTTTAACATGGTCATGACTTTTGTTCTTCACCCTTTATCTCACTATAACTCTATCATAGAGCCTCGTGCTCAATTTTTGTTGTCCCTTCTTAAGCATCTTACTATAGATTTTCCTTCTCACTTTATTCTTTCTATCATAGATGTCTATAGGGATACGGAATCTCGTGATAAGCTCATCTTTCCTTCCACTATCACGAGGATCTTCCGTCATTTTTCTGTTCCCTTTCCAGTGTCCGACCACTTTACTTACATGTGTGCCATAGACGCCGCTATTGTTAAATGGAGCGAGGCGCGATTTAGGTCAAGGCGATGCGGGTTAGCAGCTCCTCCCACCCATTCGATTCCATCCCGATTTGCTCCATCCACATCCGCTCCCTCCTCTTCTACAAGCGATGTGACTCTCTGAGACATCATAACGCAGCTTCAATGCATGGATGCTCACCTTGATACACTTTCTATTGAGTTGTATCAGGTGAACATCCGTGTCACCGTATTGCACGATGGCAGGCGGTCATGGGTGGCTTCGTTTCTAAGACTTCTCTTCCACCTACTCCAGAGGCTTTCGAGGATGATGATGATGCTGATGCTTCCGAGGATGATGATGATGGAGATGCTAGCTCTTCCGGTATAAATGAGATGTCTACTTGACGCTCTTACCCTTTGTCACTCGTGACAAAAACTAAGAGTAGTTTTGGATATGAGAATAGTCATACATAGGGGGAGAGTTAGTATAGGACCATTTTGTTAGGGGGAGTGTTAATATTTGAGGAATATAGTGAGGATTATTTGTATCTTTTTCTTTTCTCCTTTTTAGATACATTTATATCTTGTACATGGGTCTTGTGACCATTATTGACATACATTGTACTTATTTTCTTTATATGTTGATGTATGTTTCTTTCACCTACCCTTACATGTGTTATTTTTTTTCTCTCTTTATGCACATGCTTCTTATTACTTATATGCAATCTATTATTTCTGTTTCACACAAAAATGTCTTGATGAGTTTTGTTTAAAGTGTTTCAGAAATACAAGTTGTCAAAGTCTACTTGCCATAAACTCTCTTCTTGCAAAGTTTTTCAAGAGTTTGTGTTATGATAGATTTTATTGTATTCAACAAGTGAGTATGAGTTGAGTGATTTATGACTTCTCTCATATGTTTTTTTTTTTTTTTTTTTGTGGTTTTGTCACAAATTGCCAAAGAGGGAGATTGTTAGGACATATGTGTTTCACATGTTAGGAACATATGTCATTATTTTATGTAATTGGCTAATTTTTTGACAAAACGCATTTTACTTGTATTTGGGTAGATCTAGGATGTGTTTAATACTTCAAGAAACTTTGTTTTAAGACCAAGTGTTAAAGCCATGCAAGTCTGTCTAAGATTCAAGCTGAGAAAGTGTCTATCATTAAAGCTCGACAACTAGCTCGACATTTACCATCTATTGAGCTTTAAGAGCTGTTTCGATCCGTGGCTCGGATGAGATAGCTATCTTTCAAGTTTTATGAAAAACAGAGTTTCAGATCTGTTTTGACCATAATCCGTGATTATGTGTTTGGGCTTTCTTTTCTCACAATCCTAAACATATAAAAAGATTATTTTAAGGGCCGTCAAAGGGGGAACAAGTTGTACAAGTGTTGAACAAAGTTTGTTCAAGCAAATTGTGATCGAAGATAGAATTTGCCCAAGTTCATCTTTCCTGTGAAGAAGTTGCTATGTTTGTACACCGTAGGATTTTGTGATCAATCATCTTCTCAATCTTCATCGTGTAATGAATTGAAGAACTTTGCAGCCAACAACCTTCTCTAGTTAGTGATTAAAGTCATGTCTTGAAATCTGTGCAATTAGTTAGTCACGTACTAGGAGCCGTGTATTACAAAGGAGAGGTTGTCACTACAAAACAAGTCCAATTGGGTATTAGGGTAAAGGTTCAACTGTAAATTGGTATAAGGTATTAGGATTCCTTTACTTGTAACCGCTTATTTTGATAATAGTGGATTCTCGAGAGTGGTGACCTTAAAGTCACCCGGTGGGGTTTTTTGTCATGTTGGTTTTCCTCATTCGTAAACAAACCACCGTATCAATTTAATTTCCGCTGCACTTAGTTTAATTGGTGATTTGTTTTGCTACCACGCGTTTTGCATGTTAATTAATAAACTTGGCTAATTAATCAATTGATTAATCACAATGGGTCAATACATTTTTGACCTATCAGCAACAAATAAATACCCCAAGCAATAGGACCAAAATGGGCTTAGACCTATTAGCCCAAGCCTCTACTCCATTAACTATGCCTCATAAAAAATCTCATATATAACCATCACACATCCAAGTTGGGTTGGGTCACAATTCAGATCGAACACATAGTTTAAGTTCCACAAAACAAAATAGGCCCTTCTAGTCAAAGCGTCAATCGACACTTTAACCGTATATGGGAGTGTCAATTGGTAGTCTTAGGACCTAAATTAAAGTGACAATCCACTTATGCTTAGAAACTCCTATTTTTTGAATTTTAGCTCCACTTTTCGAATCAAGCTCCCAAGAGGTAACACACAAGTTCAAAAACTTAAAAATAGAAGGATGTGAGAGAAATTTGAAAATCCACATTCCTCTTTAAAATCAAGAGGAACCCATTAGAAAAAGGATGTAGTCTTAAGTATTTAGAAATATATATATATATATATATATATATAGTGTACACACATATATAGCCTGTGAATATATATACACTTGGCATTATGCGGCAGAGATGAATTTTGGGACCTGCACAAGAACTATTTTCACCAATGACTACTCGAAGGTGATCTGCCTATTTGTCTCTATGGTCCATTACCAAGTGGCAATGAATTTAAGGGGATAAAGAGTTCTTGAGGGATGATTATGTACAAATTGAGTCAAATGTGAGCCTTGTATCCTTTTAATTTTGACCGACACAACCACCCCCCCCCCCCCCCCCCTCTCCTCCTGGACAAGTAGCAGAAATATAGAGCACCATGTAGCTTATCTATATAAAAATTAGTTAGTAAAATGAATTATTCACTTGTTTCTTCTCTCTTTTCCTATTCTTGTCACCCACCCTCCACTCCAGTAGTTATCCATGTCTGCTTGTTTATCTGTGCTTGACAATAGTACGGTCAACGCCTTACTTTATGTTAAATGTGTTATGTTACAATGAGTTTAAGTTATTGCGTGAGAATATATTTTAATAGATAAAAACAAGAACCTGCAATTGGTTGTACAAGTTGGGCTATTCAACTAGCCAACGCCCCTCCAACTACCAGTTTGGTGTGGTGCATTGACGATGGTGTGTAACGATTGATAGTGAGAGAGGGGGAGAAGTGACCATCATTGATGAAGATTGTGGCCACGGCCAGATCTAGAGAGAAGAGGGAAAACCTATACTCTACACCTTAAAAAAAAAAAAAAAAAAAAAAAGAAGAAGAAAGAAATCCACTACCTGACTGCTCTGTGTGTGAATGCTGGAGACATCAGTAGAAAGTTGGCACGAGAGACCTTTGCACAACTTTTATGCCCGATAGTCTTTTTTGGTGAAGATCGTGGCCTTCCATGGCCAAATTTGGTTTTTCTAGTGAAGATTGCAGTCTTTCAAGGCCGAATGCATGGTGATATGTCATAGCATGCATTAACAACCATATCCAAAGACTTCTTATACTCTTGCTAAGTAAATTAAAGATTTTAGATGAGTAAAATGCCCTCATTTCTTCAATTAAAGAAGCACTTTCACTTTCAAAACTGGTAGGCGTGGGCTCATGTCATAATAGGTTCTAACTTATTGTAGCGCTTGTCATCCAGTAACCTTTCAAAGCCCTAAAAACTCAAACACATTATAGGTTGACTCTACATAATCTCTCAAGCAACTAGTGAAGCATTCACTCAATTGTGGTAGCAATATTTGCACAAAGACCATGTCTAATGCATATTTCTTTTCTACTTTTTCTTATATTCATCTACATAAGCTTTTACTAGTTCTAGAATTTCTTAAATTGATTAGCTTTTTACAAAGCTCTAAAATTTCTTAAATTGATTAAAATGGAGAAGATTAATATATGAAGATTGAGAAGTATTTTCAAGATAATAGCAAGAATCTTTTGAATTAGTAAAACAATTTTGATAGCATTGCTCGGAAAACCAAAACTACGAATACATATGAAATTACTAGTGTAATTTTTTTTTCTTAGGAACATCTTTAGGACAATAAGTGATAAATGATTGTTGAGTTGTCTTCTTTTTTTTTTTTTTGTAAGTAGTTGTTTTGGGTGATAATGCTGGTATTACTAATCAAATTCTCTTAAATTATTTTACTTTTTGATCACTTATTTTTGTTTACTTTCACATAGGTCACACTTTTTAGCAAGTGTGACTTTATAATTCATCTACTTGGATGCTTTCCTTGGTAATTCTACAATTAGATCGAGATGCATTATTCTTTAAGTCTAATTTATACTTTATTGCATTGATTGTTGACAAATGATAATTTATAATTCAAAATCTTTCTCTCTTCTTTCTTACTAGGACATGTTTAACGACTATTATAATATTGTATACACCACAATATGAATTGGATTTGAGGGGTATATATATATAAGGCTTGTTGCACCACAAACAAGTCCACTATTCAAAATTTTCTTTTGTTTTCTTCTTCGACTATTTTCTTGGCTGATTTGTTAAAATTTAAAATTTGTGTTTGGCTTCATCTTGCTAGGTTCTTTTTTCATGATTATTGGTTTATATGTTGTAATTTGTGCTAAAGCTAAATACCTAGAATAGATCAAATAAGATATAGTTTTAGAGCTACCACATAAATTTTTAGAGAACAAAAGTTCTAAATGTATATAATTATCAGAAGCTCAACATAATGAAGTGATTCCATGGTATATAAAAACAAATTTGAACACATAAACAATTCTATAATTAATATGTTTGCTTTCCCATGCCCCTTTTATGCTATTTATTGGTTTACTAAGCTTTACTATTTACTACACATTTAGTTTCCTTAGGTTTTCACATTTTTTAAATTGTGTGGAAAGGAAAAAAGGAAATCACTATATGTTTTGGGGAGAAAAATTTTTGTAATAGTTGGTTCTCATATATAAGTTTAGTGATTATCAAAATATAAATTATTATAACTTTGTTCAATAGTTTTTATGTGATAAAATGGAAACAAAGTTTGTATAAAATTCTCATTAACTTCTCCAAAAATGGGAAATAATGTTAGTTTTCATGTGAAATAATCAAGATTCATTTTCATTTTCTAATAAAAATTATATATTTTCCTTTTTTTGTGTTTTGATGCATATCTCAATATATTATAATGTATTACATAATATCTTGCCATATATAATAATTGAAAGTAAAATGCAATATGTTTTCTTGCAAAAAAAAAAATAACAATTAGAAAAAATAAGATATAGACTTCCTTACTAAATATATATTATATATTAGAATGTAATCACATTATTTTGAGATGGATTTGGGACTATTAATTACTATTAATTACTTAAAGTCTCAACTACTATTCTCATTTTTTGCTTAACGAAAAAAAATTATTTGAAATATTGTTCGGATTTGAGACTAGTGTATTCATAAAATCTAAAGCATTTTGACCTCAAAAAAATAAAAATAAAAACTCTAATGCATTTTATAGGTGACTACTTGAAAAATAAAATCTTTTGGTTTATAATGGATAAGTGTTTTCTTTAAGGAATTGTGGATAATGCTTAATTTTATCTTGCAACATCATTATGGACTATTAAGACTTAACGTAATTTTTCTCATCAATGATACATCATTCATGTATTATCCTTAATGCTTGAGAAACTAGGAGGAAAGAACCAAGCTCTAGAAGAGGCTTGACAATTGAAACGAAGCCATACATGATCTTCTGTATGTAAGAGGATTATCCCTTACAAACAAAGGAATATGTCTGACTTCATCTCTGGTTTATCCCTCTATCAAGCCTCTGCTTCTTTTCTTTTTAATTTTTTTACGAAATTTACAGAACCAAGGCTATCAAATAGTAGTGGGTATATATCAACTTGAATTTATGAAAATTTTATTGATTTTGAATTTCTTATTTAGAAATTTAATTTGCTAAATTAGAGCACACGTACAATTTCAACCGAATTTTTGCATTTTGGAAATAATTTGAAAATCCAAGATTTTTCAATTGAAAATGAAATAACCAAAATTTGGGTAAAATTTTAACTGAAATTATGCATTTTGAAAATTTGATGTTTTTAGGTGGGTAATCAAAAAACCAAATTTAGCAGAATTTTGACAAAATTTCCACGTTTTAAAAGAAATTTGAAATTTTAATATTTTGGGTGGAAAATAATTATAAAAAACCCATAATTTATCGTTATTTTGATAGATTCCGACATTGGTTAATATGATCATGAAGCATGTATGCATGCATATGTTACATGGAGTAATGCTAAGACCATATAAAATGACACAACTTGTACCACAGTTCATCTACATAGCGAGTTGTAAGTGGTAGAAGTATGTCCTCACATGAACCCAACATCACATCTTTACCACTCACAACTCACCACATGAACGAATTATAAGTGGGTAGAGATAGCATAAATCATAGGTAATAGCGAAAGTTACGCCTCCTAGAAATTTTTGTCGTAAACTTTTCTAGTTTATCGTAGTGAAATTACTTGTGTTTGCATAGAGGTCTTCTCGATCTCAGAAGTGGTCAAACCATACGTCTTTGCAAAGCTTAGGACACCCACCTATTGAAATTTGAACATGCTTTGGTTTGGGTAGTCTTTATCTCACACAACCTTTCCAACAATATATTGCTTGTGTGATTCAAAGATTGTTTGGCTTGGTTTCGATTAAACCCTCAATGTGGTTTGAGTTTTGGTGTTGGAGAGTTTTCTCGTTTGTGTGATATCTTTCTCGTTTTAGGTCAAATTTAGCGGATCCTCTTATTCTTTAGAAGTTAATTGACATGTCTTCACCTTGGTGCAAAAATCTTTATGATCAAACAATTTAATTATTTTAGCCTAACCTTACACTTAAGTTTTTGTTAAAAACTCTCATGTTTGAGGTATTTTGACTAAATTTATCAAAGTGAGGGTGTTTGATTGGGTTTCTTGGTCTTGATTTCTTCATGTGTGTAATTATGCTTGTTGATGCAAGTACGTCATCATTTTAATCAATGAATAAATAGAAATTATCTCACTCGCTGATTTTGTAAGTAAGCTTGGGATGTAGCACATAAACAAGAAAGGACTAAGCTGATTGGAATACGACATGTGGGCGGAAAAATGATTTCTTAAATGAAACACGTTTTTTTGTTTTCTAACTTAACATGTACTTGAGCTTCAGTAAACCTTAACTAGCCCTATTTTAATTAAATGTGCATTTTTTTTATTATTATAAATATATAGTTGCCATAAGACATGCATGGATTAAAAGAAAAATGAAAAAGGATGTGCTTAACAAAATGCCAACATTTTCTTTATTACAAATCCTCCAAAAAAGAGTTACATAAACAATTGTTTTATTTTAATCTAGTTATGATTGCAATGAGATAAACAGAGCAATATATCTAGTGCTTCATAGCACTGACAATTACTTTTTCTAATTGAAAATTTAGAATTCTTTCTGAAGATATTCAACCACTTTCTTGTCGAGTCGGAAGGCCTTGGTCAGAACATCAAGATTAATGGGAGGATTGGATCCAAAAACAGCATTTGCTATTGTGATTGCGCCTGCATTTTGGCTGCTTAAACCAGAAATGGCAATTGCATTGGTTTTTCCCACATTGACTTGAAAGTGAATGAGACCAACTGGAAAGACAAAGACATCTCCTTTGTTTAGGGTTTTGGTGAAGAGGCGATTATCAGTGTTGGATGTTACAAAACCAACGAAGAGAGTACCCTCCAAGACTACTAGGATTTCAGTGCCGCGAGGGTGAGTGTGGGGAGGATTTTGTCCATATGGTGCAAAGTCGATTCGAGCAAGGGATATGCCAAGGGTATTGAGGCCAGGAAATGTGTCCACATTCACATTAGTGACATTTGACCCAACTTTATTATATGTGTTCCCAGGAATGTTCAATCCACGAAAGTAGAAATCATCAGCTGTGACAAGCTTTGGATCCTTGCAGAACTTTCCATTAACAAATACTGCATAAAGGAATATTTGTTATGGACACATTAAAAAGAATGCTTAAAACTTCAATGCAGAAAATAATAAGGCCAAGTAGCTAATATTATTTCATCCATATTTATATTCTAGTTAGTGTAGATTCTTTACATGACAAAAATAATGCAGAAACTTGAAAAAGAAAAAGAAGAGTTTGTACCAGCTGACTTGTCGGAGTAGTCCTTTAGTGCAACACAGAAGTCCTGCAGAGGAGCGGGGTCAGAGGCAGAGGCAAGAGAGAATGCCAAGGCGAAGAGGGCAACAGTTACAAGGTAAGCTTTACTCATATTTCAGGCTTACACGATCTTCTGTTCTATATTTTTTTGCTTCGGGATTCGGGTTAGGGATGAAAAATGTTGAATGGAAAGCATATCTATTTATAGATTAGACACTTTGAATAGGTCTGATTTTCCTCATGTGAATGATGCATTAAGTCTTCGACTAGTACCAATTTTCTTTTTGATATCCAAATTATTCTTTAACCACTATCACGCGCCTTAAATGTTCACCAAATTAGACCAGTTCAATGAGATAACGTTACGCTTATATGTGTACTAAACCTGTACTCAGTCCACAAAAGATAAAGCTCTCAACTTATTGAACACACCATCTCTACGTATATTCAACTTGGATGTGTTTCTCAAAACAAAAACTAAACTTGGATGCATCTTTATTTCAAGGGGTTGTTAATAACTTAATATTTTGGTGGAAAGTTTCTGCGTGACTTCGGCTTACTTCAACGACAGTGCTTGAGAAATACTATTGTAGAACCCATAATTAGATGGATTCAAAGCTTCTAGTGTATTACGTAACTGCAATAATGAAAGTCCAATTGAAGATCAAGTGGTAAAGTCTTTGCCAATGGAAGGCACCATAACCTTTCAAATGTACTTAAATTTCTTCATTCAATTATATTTCTTAATCTAATTCATGTTAGGAATTTAACCTAATTCATGAAACTAAGAGAAACGAAAAACAGAGAAAACAAATATATATATGCACCAAGAACAATCATATGACACAAAGATTTATGTAGTTCAACAATATGTGCCTATGTCCATGGAGTTGTGTGATTTTTACTATATTAGGGAGAAAAATACAATTTTCAATACAACAAACTCTAATTTGAGGTAACAAATAAATACCCCAAGTAACAGGACCGAAGTGGGCTTAGACCTATTAGCCCAAGCCTTTACTCCATGGACTATGCCTCACAAAAAATCTCAGTTATAATTAGAGAGGTGCTACGTCCACAACATTTTTACAATATTTTCACAACAAATCATAGGTGATTAGTTATTATTGGTTCAAATTTGAAACTAATACTAAAATTACTTTTTTGCTCCAACAATAACAACCAGTAACTATCTACCACTTAAGATTTGTTGTAAAAATATTGTGAAAATATTGTGGACGTATCATTTCTCTTATAATTATCACGCTTCCAAGTCAGATTGGGTCACAATTCAAGTCGAACACATAATCTAAGCTCCATGAAACCAACACAGGCCCTTCGATTGACACTTTGACCCTAAGTGGGAGTGTCAATTGGCAATCCTAGGGCCTAAATTGTAGTGACAATGCACTTATGCTTAGAATTGAAACTCCAATTTCCTGAATTTTAGCTCCACTTTTTGATTCAAGATCCCAAGAGGTAATACATGAGTTCAAAAACTCCAAGATAGAGGAATGTGAGAGAAATATGAAAATCCACATTCCTCTATAAAATCAAGAGGAACCCATCAGAAAAAGGATGTAGTCTTAGGTATTTAGAAAAAAAAAAAAAATATATATATATATATATATATATATATATTGAAGGGGCAAAATTTAGCATAATGGATTATCACCACATTGGGCCTGACGGATCCAAGCCCATGGGCTGGCAACAGTAGAGCCCAGGGCCTAGAGCAATTCCATATTCTTGTTGCACACGTAGAGTCTCCAAAGAAATCAAAAACCTAGCGCAAAGAGCATTCCGGAAGATATGCGCGTTAATCCACTCTACAAGGAAATGTCTTGTCCATCACGTTTGGGATTGCTCAAGAGGATTCCTATAAGGAAAAGACTTCTACATCAAGGAGGAGAGGTTAACCTACTACTATAAAAGCCCTAATATCCTCACAAATCAAGGTACGCATGATATACCCTCTCTAGCACTCTAAAGTTGAGAACAATTCTAATTTGACCGTCGGAGGGTATTTGGCCGACACCACACCGATGCCCTCGGCGAGATCACTTCTTTCTTCTTGCGGGTTGTTAGTTTGAGCGAGCGTTGATTGTGTAGCTCACTGGTGATTTTACGGCATCCTCGGTTGGCACCGTCTGTGGGGAACGCGAAGAGTTTAAGCCAAACTATCGCCTCCCGGACATAAGAGTCGCATGGTACTCACTCGTTCGATGGCTACCACCAACAACGTTCAAGAAGATGAGCCGCCAAGATCTACTGCATTAGAAAGATAGGTCCAGACTCTCATGGCAGCCGCAGGGCGACTCACAAAGCAGAACCATGATCCGGAGGAGCAGCTATGCCAAAGGGATGTAGGACCTAACCTTCGGGAGGAAAACCGGGAAGGTAACAGCGCCGAACGAAGGGACCAAGAGAGGCCAGAGGGTAGCAACGCCCCAAGCCGGCCGGAGCGGCAAAACACAAGCCTTCCATCTCTCATGGATTTCGCCCCTCCTCCTATTATCGCAGAGATACAGGCGATGAAGGAGCAAATGGAGGTCATGATGAATGCCTTCAAGGGACGAGTATCATCTGATCTCAACGACCTAGTGAACAGAACCGACTCACCATTCACCACGTTCGTCAACTCATTCCCCTTGCCACCGAAGTTCCGGATGCCCTAGATCGAAAGTTACGATGGGGTCAAAGACCCTCTCAATCATCTAGAGACCTTCAAGACTCTGATGCACCTTGAGGGGGTACCAAACGAGATCATGTGTAGGGCATTCTCGACCACATTTGAAAGGCCCCTGCGAGGGTTTGGTTGAGTAGATTGACACCAAACTCCATCAATACTTTCAAGGAGTTGAGCGCCCTGTTCACCTCGCACTTCATAGGCGGACATCGGTACAAAAGGTCCACCGCGTGCTTAATAAGCATCAAGCGGCGAGAAGATGAAACGCTGCAGGCCTACATAACTCGTTTCAACAAAGAAGCCCTTTCGATTGACGAAGGCGACGATAAGATACTCATAGCTGCATTTACTAGCGGGCTACGGAAGGGTAAGTTCTTGTTTTCTTTATACAAGAATGACCCGAAGACCATGACGGATGTTTTCTACTGAGCTACCAAATACATGAATGCAGAAGACGCATTACTAGCCCGCGAGGGAAAGCCTAAGAAGAGGGAGAGGCGGGAGGACACGCGACAAGAAAGGGGGCGAAAGGTTGCTAGAACCGGGGATCAACAAGATGAAAAGCGCCCTAGACCCCCCACTGGAAGGTTCACCAATTTCACCCCATTAACCGCCCCGATCGATCAAGTATTGATGCAAATCAAAGATGAAAGAGCATTGACGTTTCCTGGTAAATTAAAGGGAGATCCCAACAAAAGACCAAGAGACAAGTATTGTCACTTTCACCGAGACCACAGGCACGACACGGCCACCGCTACTACGACTGAAAGCAAAGAGATTAAGGCCCTTATCAGGCAAGGGAAGCTACAGAGGTTTCACCAGGAAAGAACCAATATGCCGAAGGAACAAGCCCCACGACGGGAGAACGAGCGCCTTAGACCACCTATAGGGGACATAAGAATGATCGTGGGGGGCACAACCGCAACCGAATCTTCCAAGAAAGCCCGCAAAACCTACCTCGGGATGGTCCGTAGCGTCCAACTCACAGGATCCGAACCAAAGATGCCACGAATAGATAACCCCGTCATAATATTTTCAAAGGATGACGCTCGGAGACTTCACCATCCTCATGACGACGCACTATAGGGGATTATAACATGCATCGGGTACTTGTCGACAACGGCAACTCAGCAAACATCTTGTACTATCCAGCATTCCATCAAATGAGGATCGACCGGGAACAGTTAACCCCAATGAATGCCCCACTCGTGGGATTTGGGGGTACGAAGGTATTCCCTTTGGGCGCAATAACACTAGGTGTGACGGTGGGTGACTATCCCAATGCCAGATCACTAAGGAGGTAATGTTTCTTGTAGTTGACTTCTCGTCCGCCTACAAGGCCATTCTCGGGCGACCCACTCAATTCCCGGAAGGCGGTAACTTCAACATACCACCTGATGATCAAATTCCCGACGGAATATGGGGTGGGAGAACTGCGAGGAAATCAAATAGCAGCGCGAGAATGCTATATTGCCATGTTAGAAATGGAGGATCAACAAAGAACGATGTGCATTAGAAAGCAGCAAGCATTAGCAAAGCGAGTTGAACAGCTAAAAGAAATAAGACTTTGCGACATGCGGCCTGAACGGACGACTAAAATTGGCACGCTAGCTTGATTGGCACATATGCCGAGGCGATCACGACTTTCCTAAGAAATAATTAAGACGTCTTCGCCTAGAGTCATGAAGACATGCCAAGAATCGACCCCTCAGTCATGGTCCACAAGTTGAATGTGTCGCCCTCATTCCTTCCAATCCGGCAAAAGAAAAGAGTCTTCGCCCAAGAGCGGGACAAGGCCATAGCCGAGGAGGTTCAAAAGTTCCGGAAGCGAGGTTTCATCCGGGAAGTATACTATCCCGACTGGTTAGCAAACGTCATTATGGTGAAGAAGGCCAATGGAACTGGAGAATGTGCGTAGATTTCACAGACCTCAACAAGGCTTGCCCCAAAGACGACTACCCGCTCCCACGGATAGATACCCTGGTGGATTTAAGCGCAAGACACCAGCTCTTAAGCTTTATGGACGCTTTCTCCGGCTACAACCAGATCGGGATGGACGAATCTGATCAAGAGAAGACCTCCTTCGTCACAAGCCAAGGATTATTCTGCTACAAGGTTATGCCTTTTGGACTCAAAAATGTTGGGGCAACATACCAAAGGCTAATGAACAAGATGTTTGCACATCGATCGGGCAGAACGTTCAGGTTTATGTTGACGACATGTTGGTAAAAAGCCTGCACAAAGTTGATCACTTAGACGACCTCAAGGAAACATTCGATACGCTCCGATCATTCAACATGAAGCTGAATCCAAACAAGTGCGCATTCAAAGTAACGGTTGGAAAATTCTTGGGTTTCATGGTGTCCCAAAGAGGAATAGAGGTCAATCCGGAGAAGGTGCGGGCCATAATGGAGTTAGAACCACCAAGGACGGTTAAGGAGGTCCAAAGTTTAAATGGAAAGATCACAGACTCTAAAATGAGTTCGTCTCAAGGGCGACGAACAAGTGTTTACCATTCTTCCGCACTCTAAGGAAAGCATTTGAGTGGACGGATGAATGCCAAACAGCCTTTAACGACTTGAAGGCGTATCTCTCATCTCCACCTTGCTCAAATCCGTCCATGCCAGGCAAAGAACTCTACCTATATTTGGCCGTTTCACAAGCCGCAGAAGCACTGACTTTGGTGAGATAGGAGGACGGATCCCAGAAACCCGTCTACTTTACCAGCAGAGCACTCCGAGGAGCGTAAAAGAGATACCCTCGGATGGAGAAGTTGGCTTTCGCGTTGGTAATCGTCGCGCGAAGACTTAAGTCATACTTCCAGGCACATACAATCGTTGTCTTAACGAACAAGCCACTAAGAAAAGCCATGAGTAGCCCGGATAAAAAGAGGGAAGAATGGCTTTGTGGGCAATAGAGCTGAGCGAGTTTGACATCCAATACCGCCCGCGGAAGGCCATAAAAGGGCAGGCGAAGAATCGACTTCATCGCCAAGTTCACTCTCGAGGAAGGCCAGGTGGTGGAAGAGAAAGAATAGTGGAGTATCTATACAGACGGATCCTCAAATAGACGAGCGGAGGGAGCCGGAGTAGTGATCCAAACTCCGCAGGGGGACAAGATACAATGTATGATCCGACTGGATTTCCCTACAACCAACAACGAGGCAGAGTATGAAGCCTTGGTAGTAGGGCTAGACCTTGCAAAGGCCGCGGGAGCAGAAAACATAGTTGTCCACTGCGATTCATAAGTGGTGACGAGTCGGATCAATGGCGACTACGAGTGCAAGAATGATAGAATGAGAAGGTATTTAGAAGAAGTGAAATACCGAATCAGCGACCTCGAAGTCGAATTCATTCAAATCCCAAGAGAATAGAACGAATGGGCTGACCACCTAGCAAAAGTTGCGTCAGCCGAATTCATCCGATTCCCGACAGGTATTATCATTCGTTCAAATCTCCTCACTTATCGATGACGGAACAAATATACAGGTGGTAAACTCTGAATATAACTGGACCACACCATTGTTCTCCTACCTAAAGGCTGGGGTGTTACCAGACGAAAAGGGCGCCGCAAGAAAGCTGAAGGTCCAGGCATCACGGTTCGTGCTGATAAAGGACGTCCTATATAAAAGAGGTTTCTCTTAACCGTACTTGAGGTGTTTGTGCCAAGAGGAAGCAAATTACGTGATGAAAGAAGTACACGAGGGTATCTGCGGGAACCACTCGGGCGCACGATCACTTGTACACAAGTTGATCCGAGCAGGATACTACCGGCCTACAATGATGAAGGATGCGCAAGCCTATGTCCGATCTGCGACAAATGCAAGAGGTTTAGCAATCTCATCGATACCGGTGTCCAAGAACTGACACCTATGACGGCACCCTAGACGTTCGCACAATGGGGACTTGATATCATGGGCCCATTCCCGACGACGATCCGACAAATTGAAATTCTTGGTCATCGGCATAGACTACTTCACTAAGTGGGCCGAGATGGAAGCCTTAGCCACCATCACGGAGAAAAACATCCGAAATTTTGTCTAGAGAAATATCATATGCAGGTACGGGATACCCAGTGCGATCTCCGAATACGGTAAGTAATTCGACAACAGCGCGTTCAGAGACTTCTGCTCGGAGCTAGGGATCAAGAATCACTACTCGTCACCCGCACACCCACAAGCGAACGGGCAAGTCGAAGTCACGAACCGGTCCTTGCTCAAAATAATCAAGACCCGTCTCGAGGGGGTAAAGGGTATCTGGCCGGACGAACTACCTAGCGTCCTATGGGCATATCGGACCACAGCGAGAACACCCACCGGAGAATCACCATTCCGACTTGCATATGGAACCGAAGTTGTCATTCCCACAGAAGTGGGGCTCACGAGCTACCGGGTGGAGAGCTACGACGAAGATAAGAACAAAGAGGCTATACACCTCCGGCTCGACCTAGTGGATGAAGTCAGAGTGGCAGCAGAGCAAAGGTTGGCGCGTTATCAGAATCTCATGGCGAAACACTACAACAACAAAGTAAGACATAGGGACTTCCGTGTCGGGGATCTTGTACTACGGAAAGTAATGGGTGCCACTAGAGATCCTTCACAAGAAAAACTCGGCCCCAATCGGGAAGGACCCTACAGGATCGGATCATGGCAAAGGAAGGGCACCTACCACCTCAAGACAATGGACGGGCAAAAAGCCGCAAGCACCCTTGGAACACGGAGCATCTTTGGAAATACTACCAAGAGAGAGAATATGAAAAACCAGCGATTTCCCAGTTTATTTTATTTTTTAGCTACAATTTACTAGTTTTTCTTTGACTTTTGCTACAATCTTTTTGTGCATTTTTAAGCCCAAGGGGGCAGGTACTTTTTCTACAAACGCATTTTCTTTAAAGAAGAATATTCAAACACAGCTTTGATTTTCCACATGGATTTTTGTTATGGATGGATATACTACACAAAGTAGACGGACAGGCAACAAAGTCCACAAAGTGGACGGATCACCCAAAGGGTGAAATAACTTACAAAGTCCAAAAAATGGACGGATCACCAAAAGGGTGAAACTATCTACAAACGCATTTTCTTTAAAGAAGAATATTGATACACATGACTTTGATTTTCCACATGGATTTTTGTTATGGATGGATATACTACACAAAGTAGACGGACGAGCAACAAAGTCCACAAAGTGGACGGATCACCCAAAGGGTGAAATAACTTACAAAGTCCAAAAAATGGACGGATCACCAAAAGGGTGAAACTATTTACAAAGTCCACAAAATGGACGGATCACCCAAAGGGTGAAATAACTTACAAAGTCCACAAAATGGACGGATCACCCAAAGGGTGAAATAATTTACAAAGTCCACAATGTGGACGGATCACCCAAAGGGTGAAATAATTTACAAAGTCCACAAAGTGGACGGATCACCCAAAGGGTGAAATAATTTACAAAGTCCACAAAATAGACGAATCATCCAAAGGGTGAAATAATTTACAAAATCCAAAAAATGGACGGATCACCAAAAGGGTGAAACTATTTACAAAGTCCACAAAATGGACGGATCACCCAAAGGGTGAAATAATGTACAAAGTCCACAATGTGGACGGATCACCCAAAGGATGAAATAATTTACAAAGTCCACAAAGTGGACGGATCACCCAAAAAGGTGAAATAATTTACAAAGTCCACAAAGTGGACGGATCACCCAAAAGGGTGAAATAATTTATAAAATCCACAAAGTGGACGGATCACCCAAAGGGTGAAGACTATTTGACCCCGAGTGGGACAGACCAATCAAAGGTTGAAATAATTTAGTCCATAGAGTGGACGGATCACCCAAAAGTTGAAATAAATTAGAAAGTCCACAAAGTGGACGGATCACCTAAAGGGTGAAAATAATTTAAATTCCACAAAGTGGACAAATCGCGCATTGGCTGGAAATACTCGTGTTTCGAAAAATAGCCGGATAAAAAGAATACATGGGTACAACTAGACGGATACCAGACCGTCAACACCTTTATACAAAAATTACAAAGACGGGTATTTACTCAATCTCTCCTCTCTAAAAAGGACGGATATTTATGCAAGTTTCAAACAAAAAGAATTAGCAAGCATAAAATTGTAAGATAATGCATTAGTGACGGATAAAAACCCCAAAGGGCAATTGTTTAATACAAAAATGAAGGACGGATCGTTCTCAAAATAAATACAAAAAAGAAATGTAAAAATAATCTACATTTTTGGGTCGGCATCTTGGACATCCTTCGCTGGAACTAATTCTCCGTCACCCCGAACTACATCCTCACCAAAAAGGTCGTTTGTGTTCTCTCGGCGGCGAGCAAAGCAGACGTTTGATCTTGGTCATTGACATTTATCATTGACACGTCCAGTTGAGGGTAGGCTTTCTTAACTTGACAGAGTGCATCGTCAAAGCCTTGAAGGAACGATCCCCCCCTTTCGCCCAATAAGGCGTCGGAATCACGGTATTCACGGACCGCAACCTCCTTAGCTTGACAGAGCTTTTCCTTCAAGTCTTGGACTTCCTTTTCTTTGGCTTCCGGGGCCTTCCCAGCTTCCTCCATCTTCTACTCAAGCTCTTTCCTCGTCATTGCGAAAGGTCAAACTTCTTCTCCATTGTGGACTTCCACTTGTGAAGTTGACCAAGCTCATCCTCCGTGCGCTTCGCCTTTGCTCGTACACGCTCCAGAGCCGCCTCACGGTTAAGACACCGGTCCATTAGGCCCTTCATCATAACCAAGGACTGAAACAAACAAGTTAAACGGTGTTAGACAAAAGCTAAGCAGAGTAGACGGGCTTAAATTGACAGATAAAAGTTACCTGTGCAACGGCAAAGAGACCCATCTCCCCCATTGCCTCCGTCGAGTGATTGCCCAAGTCCTCGTAGTCCTCCGAGGAAATAATCGATGAAAGCTTCTCCAAGGCAAATTTGGAGTCGTCACGGAGGAGAGGAGGAGGCTTCTCTTGGCTAGTGGACGAGCCCTTCATTAAGCCCTTGCCGGACCCATGTTTTATTGGGATGACAGTCTTCGCACCCTCAGCCATCAACCCTACGACGGGTTCCGGAGGAACCTTTTGCTGCTTGTGTGGACGATCAGATTTGGACGATGGTTTCCTCTTTGCCGACGGCACCGTTGCCTTAGGAACCACAACCTCGTCGGACTCCTTTTGCTTGGTGGCCTGCGATTTTATTAGCGCCCTCCTCTTAGCATCGTCCATTTTCGTAATACAGACGGATGAAGTTATTTACATATAATTAAAACCAATTATGCGAAGTAAAGGATGACGGACTTACGTCTATGAATTCTTTCGTCGTGTCTGATGGCTTCACGGGTAGGTTCGGGACCGTCACAATACCAATGTATGGTCTTTGGATTTACCAACTTCGCCCAAGTCCTTTCTTCCGGCTTGGTCTTCTGAAAAATCCTCTCAAGGAAACTAAACTCCTCAATACTAACTTGTGGGCGCCATCTACCTGCAGAGAAAATAGACGATTAAAGGAAAGAAGCGTAATTGATGAATGAAAGAAATATTTGCAAATTTGACGGATGCATACGAGATGAATGTAATACTCCCCAAGTTGTGTCGACGGGCATATACTCCGTCTCTCCCGGACGGCTCATCCATCCGTCACCCTCTAGGAAGAAATAACGACTCTTCCAGTCTCTATTTGAGTCGGGTGTTTCAAAAATGACCTTCAACAACGGGCTTCTACTGGCAAAACTATAAATTCCCCTTGACCTGTCAATCTCGTCTAGACGGTAGCAATGAAGGAATTCACGCACCGTCACCCTTCGAGCACCGTCTATCATTGCACCATAGAGAATCTCCATGGCTATGAAGACCCTCCGGGCGTTTGGGGATATCGGGTTGACAGGTAAACCCGGATACTTTAAAAGCTCTCTATGCAATGTACTTAGCGGAAACCTAAGTCCCGCCTTCAACATCCGCTCAGACACTTCGACACCTTCTACCCCGTCGTAATAGCATTTCTCTGATACGTAGGGTAGACGGATTGGAATGTAGTCCGGAATTTGAAAGTTAACCCTAAATGTGCTGAAATGTTTCTCTTTAATGACGGAATTGAATTTATGCACCGTCCACTCTAGTAGCATGATGAACTCCCTAAGTCCATCAAGACAAATGACGGGTCCCAACGGTAGACCCTTGCCGTCATTAGACATTTCTTCTACTTCAACCATCTCCATATCCTTATTTGTTGAGGACGAGGAAGAGGCGGACGGACTCCTCTCTTCGCCGGGACTCTCTTGGTCTTTATGACCGGAGGGGTATACTTCCTCGTATTCTGTCCCGTCACGAACCACTAACTAATTACTTGACGCACTAGACATTTCCTACAATTGACGGTAAAACCTAAGACCGACGGATCTAAGAGTATTGACGGGTGTGTAGATCTAGCTAAATATAATTGCAAATACAAGACTTGTAAATGAGAATAGCAATACTCACCGTTCTTTGAAGTAACTGAAGGTCAGTTGTTGTATGGTCGACAGGTATGGATGTACGATGATTTCTCTCGACAAGGTTAACGGTGGAGCTCTGACAATGTGTTTTGGCTGTAAAATGAAGAAATAAGGATGGAGAAGTGTTATATATATATATATACCTGAAGTGCACGGAAGACGAAGCGACGCTTCGATCCAATAGAAAATCCAATTGAAAAGCGACACGTGGCATGCTCATAAATGCTTGACAACCTGTCATCAAATAGTCATAATCTGTCTCCTCCTGGAGAACCGTCAACTTCAGTAATCTTAAGCCGCCGTCCTAAACTTTCTTTGACCGACAAACCCAAATAATACCAAACCGTCACCCTAAGGGTCCGTCCATATAAGTCATGACGGACCCATAGGGTGAAAGGGGCAATTGAAGGGGCAAAATTTAGCATAATGGACTATCACCACATTGGGCTCGCGGATCCAAGCCCATGGGCCGGCAACAGTAATGCCCAGGGCCTAGAGCAATTCCATATTCTTGTTGCACACGTAGAGTCTCCAAGGAAATCAGAAACCTAGCGCAAAAAGCATTCCGGAAGATACGCGCGTTAATCCACTCTACAAGGAAATGTCTTGTCCATCACGTTTGGGATTGCTCAAGAGGATTCCTATAAGGAAAAGACTTCTACATCAAGGAGGAGAGGTCAACCTACTACTATAAAAGCCCTAATACCCTCACAAATCAAGGTACGCATGATTTACCCTCTCTAGCACTCTATAGTTGAGAACAATTCTAATTTGACCGTCGGAGGGTATTTAGCCGACACCACACCGGTGCCCTCGGCGAGATCACTTCTTTCTTCTTGCAGGTTGTTAGTTTGAGCGAGCGTTGATCGTGTAACTCACTGGTGATTTTACGGCATCATCATATATATATATATATATATATATATATCTAACTTCAAAAATTCCTTTCAACCACCTATTTTGTCAGAGATCATGTTTATCCAACATTGTTAAGATGTTTGAAAACATTTTGAAATAAATACAATTGACATAAACGATGATAAGATTCTAGTAACGCTTATGCATTTGCTTTAGCATCTTGGTTAGTAAAAATTGTAACTAGCTTCTTTCTACACCTAGCTTTTATTAAAGTTAGAAATAATCGGGAATAAGATTTAGCAGTTTCTTCACACAATAATGCAACACCAAAGACCACTGTCTATCTATGATTATTCGCTCCAATTATAGGTGCCAATGATGATTTTTATTGGTTCAGTACATAGAATCAAAATAAACTACATCACCAAACAATCATTTGTTTAGATTGTAAATACTCTTAGAGTGATTTGCTAATTTTACTGGCAACCAATATGTTCCTTTGCAATGGAAATTTACGTCTACTCCATGGAGTTACAACTTCATGATTGTGTTTGGATTTCAAAAAAAGTAACACAATATTTGCAATTTTGTTGAAAAAAGATAACCATGTAGGCTTCACAACCAACTCTTAAATCCTTTCTAGATATCTTTCCCTCACATTCAACTTCCTTCTTGAAACCAGCTTTATAACAATATTTGCAGGATATAATCTATCTTACTTTTGTTCAGCTAATCTTAACGGGTATTGAATTTAACATATCCAACATACACATATTATTCTAATATGGATTTACGTAATTCTTTAAATCAAATGTTATTCCAATTTTTGGAGTTATATATTTTTAGTGGTTGCCTTTTCCAAGAACGATAAGATAATCAACCTACACAATTTCTTCATAGTTGCTCTCCCCTTCTTTCTCCATTATGAATAAATTAGTATTATTTTAACAAGAAATAGATGAAAAACCTTGGCACTTATACGATCATTCTATGCCACCACCAAAAATAAGAGACTTTACTGCTTTTAATGCAATGATTTCACAGGAAATAGCAATCTAAAATGAATATTTTGATTTAGGAAATTCCATTTGAATCAGATATTAGTATTAGAGTCTAATTTAATTACTATACAACATGTAATTCAATACAAAAATTTTATTCACCACGAAGAACTTAATTTTTATTTCAACCATGATAACCATTGCTCCTAATACAACTCTATATAACGTTAAAGTTGTTGTGTGATTGAGTGACGAGTGTAATCATGAAAAAAAGAGCAAACACGAAAGTTTATGTGGTTTGTTCTAATATTCGCCCATGTCCATGGTGGAAAGTCATTGATGACTACATCTTGTGTTATATTAAGCTCTTGTCATATAATCTATATATATATATATATATATATATATATATATATATATAATAGATGAAACTGAGAGAAACTCAAATTAGAATTCCAAATTAAAGTTCCAATTTTGCGCCATATGTCTTAAATTATTTATTCTTAAAGAGTTTTATTTCTTAATTTTAAAATCAAATTTGGAACCATATCATAAATATTCATCCAAGTGAGTTATTAAGTACAAAAACCAAAGAGTCTAGAATAAATGAATCGTAAAAAAATAAAATTGTGCTTCACAATAATTTTTTTTTTTAAAAAAACATGGACAATTTATATTTTATACCTAATAATATCCTTACAAATTTTTTTTAAGAGTTAACAAAATATAAAAATGACAATCAATTGTATTTAAATTATATATTGGAATTATATTATGCATCTTATTGTATATTTTTAAGTATATCTATGCATATGCATGGGGTTACAAACTAGTAATTATAATGTAAGATTTATATACTAGAGAACCCTAAACAAACCCTAGGCTAACCATAAAAAAAAAAAAAAAAAAAAAAAAAAAAAAAAAAAAAAAAATTAATAAACTATCCCAATATTAATTTGCTTATTTTAAAAGTGCATGAGCCTACCATTATAGTTTGGATCATACTATATTATTATGTCTTAAATATAACAATTCTAGTTGTATTGTGCATTATTGGCACATCTTCAAGGTATACGACATACCAATTATATTTAAGAGCAAAATACATTTGGATTGGACAAAAAAGCATAAAATATATAAAGAGATTTCTGAATTTAATTTCAAGCACTTGTGAATAATTAGTGAAGGTACAAAAGAGAAGTTACAACCAAAATGAAACAAGGGGCTTCCTATAGCTAGGCACACAACATTTAAAATTTTTAGGACTTAATTATATAAAATTTTTAAAATTTTAAGGATGAAAATAGAACTTGGACTATATTTTAGGAATGAAAAGAATATTTGATATAACCTCAAAATTGTTAACACAATTTACTTCAAAACAAATTTTATTATCAAAGCCTTTGTTTTTTAATAAAAGAGTAATTATCTAATTAAAATTCAATTATAGAGATTTCGAAATATTTTAAAATTATTTTTTGTGTAACTTAAAATATTCTTTGATTTAAATATAATTCTTGATTTAGTTACACTAAAATAGAAAGCTGAAATTTTATAAAATTTTATTGGTTCATGGATTATTGGTTGGTTTTGAATTGATATACGAATCAAAATAGACAAATTCACATTCACATTCCACCGATTGATTAATCAAAAATTCACTTCAATTTTTAAAAAAGCGTTGTTTGGGAGAGAATTCATTATGTACTGGTTTAGTGTAACCACATTTTTACATAAAGGTAGACCCCTTAAATGTGGGACTCATCCCTATATAAGCTAGAGGTTATTACTTATGAGTACACATTATTTTCAAAAGTAGTAGTCAAAGGGAATAATTAATAAGTATTGTGTCCTTGTTTCCAAGTAAGCCAAGAACGTTGGTGATGAGTTCATTAGTGAAGTTTTCTCTCTTGAGATCGGGCCTAAGGTAGGTAATCAGTTGGAATTGGAATTAGGATTGACAAATAAGGCTTAGGTTAGTGTATTGTTTCAAACTTGTTAATCCCAGTGTTTGATCTGATTTTGTTGTTTGATCTATTCTCCCTATTTTGGTGATCTGGGTTTTTGAATTTTTGTTCTTCTTCTTGTCTATCTGGCAAAAAAGATTTAGAGAAAAATTAGAGACTTGTTTTGGGTCTTCTCACAGAGAGGGAGAGAGGGGTAAATAGTCTTTTCATTTTAGTTATTGGTGTCCAGCTCATCAAATGTCATGTGTTGTGCACATGCCTATAAATTTATATCAAAGTAAACACCAAACAACAAGGGTTTAGTGTTACAAAATTTTGATTTTAGGGGGTTGGTTGTGCTTTTTCATAGCTTATGGGCCAAAGGGTAAACTTTTGTATAATTTAAGGTAGAAAAGTGTAAATTCTCAACAAAATAAAATAAAATAAAATAAAATAAAATAAACCTCAAGTTTACATAAATATATAAATATATAATTAAATAGAGGTTCATGTTCAACTATGGACATATTATTTATACTACTATTTAAAGGGATTTCCCTGTTTGGACTAAACATTTTTTTGGTTTTAAAATACTCTTATATCCTAAATTTAAGTAGAGGT
Organism: Quercus dentata; assembly: GCA_028216015.1. NCBI lineage: Eukaryota > Viridiplantae > Streptophyta > Magnoliopsida > Fagales > Fagaceae > Quercus > Quercus dentata. Next base: position 45,030,785 of record CP116453.1, on the reverse strand, counting down.
AAATCTTAAGGATAACTTAGTAAAAATACATCAACCTTGCCTACAAAATAGGCAACGTTTAACTCCAACGTTATTACTCCACGTTTTCACTTTTCTTTCTTCTTCCTATTTTTTTTTTCCCCTTTATCAAGACTTAACTCTCTTTTTTTTTCTTTTTTCCTTTTTTGCATAAAAAATAAACTTAACTTTTTTTAATACCCGGTAACCCATGAGCCGTAATCTCATCTCACGTTTGGTTTTTTTTTCCCCTCAAATCTCTTTGTTTTGATTTTGAAGAAAAAAAAATACTGAAAAGTAGAGACAAAACTTAAGGATAACATGCTAAAAAAATCTCTTACTCCCATGTAAAACATTGCCTACAAAATGGGACAATTGTCACATCAGTTACTCAACTTCTTCAATTTATTTCTTCCTCAATTCCTCTCAATTCTATCTTCTTTTTCTCTATACTATCATCATCATCTTTTCTAAATTCAAAATCCAAAAGAGAGAAAACTTTACTTACAAAAACAAAAGTGCAGCTCTAATTGTTCCAGTATAACATGTGTGTTAATGTACATTACTCTTTTCAATTTTGTTTTTATAAATAACTCAATAGCCTTCTAATTATTTGGACTTTGGGTCTTCTTCTTTTCTTTATTTTTCTTTGATTACTATTACAGTAGAACATAGACTAAACATAGAACACAAACTGTGCAATTAGGATAAGTATCAAAGTGCAGTTCTAATTGTTCCAGTATAACATGTGTGTCAATGTACATTCCTCTTTTCAATTTTGTTTTTATAAAGAAATCACCAGCCTTCTAATTATTTGGACTTTGGATCTTCTTCATTTCTTTATTTTCTTATGGTTATTTTTTTTTTTTTTTTAATACGCGTTTGTGGGTTAAAACTTAATCATTACTTTTTTTATTTATTACAATAGTAAGGTGCTTTTTTCTTTGATTACTATTACAGTGAAACACAAACTAAATTTAGAACACAAACTGTGCAATTTGGATAAGTATCAAATTGTGTAAAAGAAACACAAAAAATATATATATATTTACTAAAAAATTTAGTAATTTCAAATTATAATTGTTACAAATTATTGTTTTCAAAAAAAATGGTTACAAATCATTAAACTTTTACATAAAAAAAAAAAAATATATATATATATATATATATATAAAAAAAAAATAAAAAACCCTCTAAGCACGCGCTAAACAGTTATACTTATGCATGACTCGTTTAACAGTCCCAAATCTAAAATTTAAGCTGCTTATTCGCCAAACAAACCGAGTGGCAACCACGAAACTGACTAGCATTAGCACCCAAAGGCAAAATTTGGAACCGGGGTTTGACTTAAACTTTTCCGAGTTAGAGCCCAAGAAGGACAACAACAACAACCTTAATAACAACGAACAAGCCCCTAGGGTTTTAGTTTTAGATCCTCTCTCTCAACTCTGTCTGGGGTTTAGTCTTTTACACTTTACCCACAGACCTCTCTCTCTCTCTCTCTCTCTCTGTGAGATCAAAATAACTCATTGAGTTACAACAATGGCAACTGCCACTGCCACTGCCCCTCCAACTAGTAGTACCACTGCGCTGCCACAGATGAAGAAAGAGAACGAAAAAGTCGATTACTTCAACCTCCCTTGTCCTATTCCCTATGAGGAGATCCACCGTGAAGCTTTCAGTTTGTCTCTCTTCTTCTTCTTCTTTTCTACTTTCACTCTTTCCAATTTTTGTTCGTTTTTCCATGCTTTTGATTTTGAGTGGGTAAGATTTATTTTTGTTACACGTGAATTTGGACCCAATTGATGATTTTAGGTGGATTTTCTTTTGTGTTCTGCTAATCTATAGGATCAGAATATGTAATTGCTAAAACTGTTTAATGGGCTTCTTCTTTTTTTTGCTTCTAATTTTTGTATTGAATCTGTGTATTTTGTTTTGGCAGTGTCTTTAAAGCCAGAACTATTTGAAGGGATGCGCTTTGATTTTACCAAAGGACTCAATCAGAGGTTCTCACTCAGCCACAGGTAGCTTTGCCCCTCTCTCATTGTTTGGGTACAATACTCTGTAGTCCCTAAACTTTTAGCCCAGGAGCGATTTTAGTCTCAAAATTTTATATTGGTTACTTTTAGTCTCTAGCAAACTTTAAGTGATTGTTCTTCATTAGAGACTAAAAAGTTTGTTAGGACTAAAAGTGATTGCTTTAAATTTCGGGGACTAAAATCAATCGTGCTAAATTTTGGGTACCAACAATGTATTTTGGCATTTGTTTCTTGGGTTTTCAATTTTCTGTGCCTTTTTTTATCGGTGTTGATTTTGATAGTAATTATTTGTTGTTCATAATCGGTCAGTGTGTTCATGGGACCAATGGAGATTCCTTCACAATCTTCTGAAACAATTAAAATCCCTACTGCTCACTATGAATTTGGTGCCAACTTTATAGACCCAAAGGTAAGCGACCTCTGGTTGAAGGAGTTTTAAAAAAATAAAATAAAAATCCAATGATGAATTAGAATTGAAAACTTCGCTGTTGGTGTGAATTGCTTTTGTGTAGCTGATGCTTTTTGGGAGAATAATGACTGATGGGAGGCTCAATGCAAGAGTGAAGTGTGATTTAACCGACAATCTTTCTTTCAAGGGTAATGCTCAGGTAAATACGCATATATTAACATCCCTTGATGAATGATGATGGAGTTTTTCCCTTTTTGCTGGCATTGTGCCTTATCATGTCTAAGGCAGTTGATTATATTTTCTTGTGCTTTTCCAGCTTACAAATGAGCCGCATATGTCACATGGAATGGCCTATTTTGATTACAAGGTGAAGCTTCTCTTTTTCCTTACTTGTAAATATGTTTATATTTTCTCATTGTGCTTTTAGTGATGATGTTGGTGCATTTACATAATTGTTAGTTTTTTCCGATATGCAATCAGAGTGTTCTAGGCTGCAGAGGCACCTAATCTAGGGAATATTTCTGAGTACCTGCATAAGTACTTAGTGGCTGACACTTTATTGTTAGTGAAATCTGTCATGTAAGAAAAGTTTCATTAAGGTCGCAAGTTGTGACAGATGCACATTTTCTTTATCTATAGTTAAATTATTATTTTGTTAAAGAACATATGAGTATGATGTTCTTGTCAATTATTCAGATTATGAATTGAGATAACTAGTTTTTTCTTTACCTTGGGAGAGTCAGAAATCTGGAAATCATTTGATGGCTGTGGATTCCATCAGATTCTTGTTCACATGCTAATAAGGAAGAAATTTCTGTATCAAAGTGTGAAGTGGTCCCTATCTTCAGATAATATTCTTGTAACCACTAACCATTGTTCAGCAACATTGGGCTCTCTCTCTCTCTCTCTCTCTCTCTCTCTCTCTCTCTCTCTAAGTAATAAGGGCCGGAAGTTGTTGGATAGTCTAGTTGGCAAAGTGTCTTGGAATTGTAGTAGAGACCTAGGAGCATATCCAAATCTGGTCACTGGTATAGATGATGGACCTGCTTTCCTCCCTTATCACACTGAAAGGCACCTCTATCTCTTCCCTCTGTCCTCCGGTTTTTAAAAACCCGAAAGTCATTTCACTCGGCATTTCTTCTTCTTCAATTGACATTGCCTTGAAGAGCCTAATTGTTGATACCGAGCGAGACAGCTCTTTAATAATTTTGAGCATGGAAGATTTTACTAAATTAACTTAGACCTCATGGTTGATATCGCTACCTTTCGTCTCTTATCTCTTTATCTTCTCTACTTCAAGTCCCTTGACCTCCATTTTTAGGGATTATGACCTGCAACTGCCACACCAACAATCATAGGCTATTGGCTGAGCCTAAACAAGACAAGATGCATTGCCTCTGTCTTCATGCAAAACACGTCTACCACGCTGTGAGCAAGCATGGGGGGATCACCTTTGATGATCATCTTCTTATAAAACTATTGGGTAAGTTATAAGTACCCCCTAAGAAAAAGAAATCCTTAAAATACTGATAGATGCTCATCAACACGCAGATGGCAGGCTAACTACATACGTTGTCCACCCCACCTTGTCGTACATGTTTCGCCAAGCTCACGGGCGGCAAAAGGACTCCAACCAGCGAGCTACACATGCCTGGGTTTGTTGGGGGGTAGGGGGTTATTCCCCCTTTTTTATCCCAGGATTTTAATCTAATAGAGAAAAAAAAAAAAAAAAGTGGATGAATAACATGAGAAATGTCTGATGGAGAACCTTTATTTGGAATCTTTCTTTTGGGTGTTCGCTTACATGGCAAAGGAGTGGGTGGATACTGGATAGGTTCAACTCTTGTGAGCGAGTGCAACAGAAGTAATATTGCCAATGAGCTCTAGCTCTAATGACACTTTCTTTACCTATGAGAAAGGGGTAGAGGTGAGGGCTTGGGTTTGAGACCTAGGTTGCATTTGTGACTTACCAAGCCCAAAGTAAAAAAAAAAAAAAAAAGTGATACTTCCATTGACCTTCTGCAATTTTTTTCATTTTGCGCTATCTTTGACATCTTTGGGTTGGGTCTTTCCAAAGCTCTCCTAAAATAGTAATGCTTGGATTGACATTTTGGTATCTCTAATTTGTTGAATGATGTACTTTGTGCAGGGCAAAGACTACAGGTCCCAGTTTCAGCTGGGAAATGGTGCCTTACTTGGAGCAAATTATATACAGGTATAAGATACTGGAACCAAGCCATTCTTTTTTTACACTTATTATGATGGATTGTGATTAATATTTTAAATTTAATACTATGAAGCTGCTCATGGATATGTGATAATAAATTGGTGATAATTTTCATATGGGTGGCAAATAGTATAGAGTTCTTGATGTAATCTGCTTGTTTGTGGAAACATTGGCTGGAAATAAAATTGTTGCAGAAAAAATTGTGTACTGCAGACAACAAGAAATCCAAAAAATGTATATAATTCACTAGTTATGATCCATTCGAAAGATCGTTCCTTGTCCTCACCAAACTGGAAATAGTTGCATTATGTTGCCATTTTTTGATAAGCTGTTTTATCATCTTGCCAATTGATTAATTTCTTGGATTTTTTTTTTTTTTTTTTTTTTTTTTTTTTTTTGTGTTTTCCTTTTTATAGTTTGGTGTAGCAAATACCATTTAATGGTCTTTTACTGAAATAACTTTATGTTTTTCAGAGTGTGACCCCAATTTGTCTTTTGGTGGTGAAGTGTTTTGGGCTGGTCAGCATCGGAAGTCTGGTATTGGTTATGCTGCTCGATACAACACGGATAAGATGGTATGCTGTCTTCAATTCATTCTTTATCACAAGATCACGTCTTAAGAAAATATGGATTTTTAGTGAATTTATATTAATTTACTTAGTCTGCTATTTATGGATACTTGGCTGTTCTTTTCTCCATTTCCAAGTGCTTGTCCTTTTGTTGTTCCTATGGTCAAAGCTTCTCTCTCTCTCTCTCTCTCTCTCTCTCTCTCTCTCTCTCTCTCTCTCTCGTGTTCTCTGTGTATGTGTACTCTGTGTGTGTGTGTCTGTCTTTCCTTTCTCTTTTCAATGCATTGTCAAAATTGACAACTGCAAAGTAAAGAGCTATGGAAAGTGATTAAATCATGTCTTAAGATAATATGGATTTTTAGTGAATTTATAGTAATTTACTTAGTCTGCTATTTATGGGTACTTGGCTCAGTTGGCTGTTCTTTTCTCCAATTCTAAGTGCTTGTCCTATTTGTTGTTCCTATGGTCAAAACTTCTCCCTCTCTCTTTGTGTCTTTCCTTTCTCTTTTCAATGTATTGTCAAAATTGACAACTGTAAAGTAAAGAGCTATGGAAATTGATTAAGTATCTGAGATATGCATTTTGGATCTACCTTGTTGCTATGCATAATTAAGATAATCAAAGGGATGGTGATCATTTTTTTATTGTGGATTCTGAGACCCTGTATGGTTCTATGAGATATACATTTTTTATGTCGAGCTTCTTCCTTTACTCATGCTGGAATGGAAGACTCATTCATGCATGGTATGAATTGATTAACATATGTGTTAAGAAATAAAATTTATTTTCTAAAAACTCGTCCATGTATATTAAACTCCCATTTGTAGGGGTTGCTCCTGTTATTCACATGTTGGCCCAACTCAATTGCTGAATGGTCAGAAATTTTGCTTGTAACCTATTCCATAGTGCACAGAGTGATACGTAAGAGTATAAATCCTGTGACATCTATTGCATGGATAGAAAGGAAATACTATCTTTAAGATCAAATACTAATGCTGTGCGTCCCTCTCAAAGAAGACTTTTTGGTCCAGAAAGAAGATTATGTAGTATAGATCTTTTTTGTCTTAATTCCGTGGTACAAAGGTTTTTTTTTAAGATGAATTATGAGTTGGTGTTTGAAGTCATAGTCCTTTTGGAAAAAGTCAAGAATATGGCATCTATTTATGTGTGCCATTTTTCAAAAAGTTAAAAAATTTTGATATGAGAACTTGAGTGTTTTGGTTTATGGAATGTGTGCCCTTGTGTGAGCTGTTCTTTCTCCGGATTCCTTTTTTCCTTCATCTATTCCTCTTGTTACTGTTCACATACTTTTCACTCCTCTGTTTTAGCTTCCAAGATTCTTCTTTCTTCTTTCAATTCTTCTATCCTAAACCCTTCCTTCCATAAGCCACCAAATAAATCCTTGAAATAACCTTAGAGATGTTAAATCTTGTTGCTGTCAGAAAAGTTCTTGCAATTTGTTTGCTTCAAGGAATAACTCCTCTGGTTCTTTTAATGTCTACCTTTTGAACTGAAAATAAAAACCCTAAATATCACCAATATGCTTCAAATCTGTAACCTTTAAACCCTGAAGCTTATAACAAGCGCACATAGATTTATGAAATCTGTCCCATGTCAATAAATTTTTCTGGAACTATATGGAGTTTGTAAAACAGAAGTTTTTCCTTTTTTTAATGGGTTCGTGTTTGTGGAGAAACAAATGCATTTCGTTCGTATTTGTTTTTAAAATTTTGATGATATGTGATTCTTACCGTAGTTGCATTTACCAATTTTTCTGCAGGTTGCCACTGGGCAAGTTGCAAGTACAGGATTGGTTGCTCTGAGCTATGTTCAGAAGATATCTGAGAAGGTGAGTAAATTTAGCAGTATAAGAATATGTTATGATCATTTTCAAGTTTATTTTCTTATACAGTTCTCTTCCTTTTAGGTTTCTCTAGCTTCAGACTTAATGTACAACTACATGTCAAAAGAAGCCACAGCCAGTTTCGGTTATGATTACATCCTTAGACAGGTAACCTCTGCTCTTGTAAATTCTCTGGTATCCTGGTGCTGACATAATTTGCCTGCCATTGTATGTGTTGCTTTGTGGTTTTGTATTCAATGTATTTTTGGTTATTAAGCATGAATATATTATTACCATTTTGATGTGAAAAGTGCCAATAATAGATTTCATCTTTTACATTATAGTAGTTACCCTTTTTCTTGGTACTTTGACGCTAGTCCTAGCCCATAGGAAAGGTTAGACAAGTCTGAAGTTCCCTTAGAAAATTGCACCTAATTGAGGTGAGAGCCTTATGGGATATGTTGTCTCTGCTTACTGTAATCAGGTGTGGTACAACTGTTACTAGACCATGCTGCAAGTCATGGAAAAATTCAGCTGTCTTTTGATAGGCTTAATAGGCTTTTAGTAGATGTGGTCATTAAGTTATATGCTTGGATAGGTGGACCCTAAAATTAACTACTAAGGCACCTTAACTATTTGTATTTTATTCAGCTAGACCCAATCCATTTTATAAAAGGATGAACTCAATAGCTATAGGCAGGAATGATAAGTTAAATTTGGTCCCCCTATAAAACTGAGGTCTATACTAGTTTATAATTGATTCTCATTTTCTTGTTGCCTGTTAGGGTTTGTGAAAGGAAATCAATGTTTCAATTGGTGTGCATCTTGGAGTATGAAACAGACCAAGTTGATGCGAATTTGGGTGGGTAAGATATAATAACAATTAATAGTCAATAAAGACCAGAGTGGTTTTAACTTTTAAGCATGGATTATGTTAAGAACGTTGAACCTCACTAACAAAAATATAAGACGGTGGTGAATGATAAAAATAAGGACTAGGGTCAGTGATGTAAATCTGATCTGGGCATAGGGAGGTGGCAAAACATATAGAAAGATTGGTTTGATCCTGGCTGATGCATGTATCTTGACCAGCTGATACTTCTGCTGCAATCTTGGAGAAAAACTCCTCACCATGGTTTTCGTTGCAAGCAACATCCTAACTCCACTTAAAGCAGATTTAGTTTTTCATATATAATTCTCATTACTGGTGGCATTTTTCTTATTTCTTATAGTTGTGATTCTTGTGACAAATTTATTGTGTTGTCTGTGATGACAAGCTTGATTATGTGCCTTTAACTCAACAATCTGAGCTGGACTAATTTTTATGTTTCTTACAGTGCCGCCTTAGAGGGAAGATTGATTCCAATGGCTGTCGTCTGCTTTTCTGGAAGAGCGATTGAATATGGGTCTAAATTTTATTCTTTCTGCGGAGGTGAGGATCAATTGTTAGTTAATGCATTTTCCTTGTGTGTATCATGCAAACGTACTCATGTTGGGGACCTACAATATAGTAGTCTTCAAGATAGATGCATATCCATGATCTGTTGCACAGATTATAGATATATGCTTATTTACTCGTTTTGTAAATTTATGTCTTGCAGCTAGATCACAGGAAGAAAGACTACAAATTTGGTTTTGGGCTGACAGTCGGAGAGTAGATAAGCATGACTTGATGCTGTTTTATCCTCATTCTTGGTAGCAACTTTGCGAGCTATTCTTGCTTTATTTTTCCTATTGTCGCAGAGCAAAGAAACAGTTTTGTATTTCTACTTTTGGCAACGTTATGTGTGAGTAGCATCGTGTGCTGCCACAGTTTAGCCGTCTTATTTATTTATTCGGAGTTAACACTCTTATTACCATTTAGGGCTGTAGAATGAGATCAAATAATGCGAATTAAGATATTTATCACTTCAATAACGTTGTTTTGATTCTCTTCTATTTCTTAAGTGGAAATGTGGAATGTGGAAAGAGTTTTATGTGAGGGGAACAAATCCTTTTGTCTCACCTTTAGCAAATAATCTACCAGAAACTTCAGAATGCCAAACTTACTCAATGAGCTGTAACCAAGCTGAACATTACCGAGTAACGCATGTTTGAGCTCAGCTAGACAATAGAAGTAAAGTGTTAAAGCTTGGCTCAAGCTCGAATCAAGCCTAAAATTTGTGTTCAAGCTTGAACTCATTAGGAAGTCTAAAAACTTGAGCTTGGCTTGACTCGGCTTGATTCATTAGTCAAGCCAAACTTAAGCTCAAACTTGAGCTCAACATGAAGCCTCAAGATCCAAAGCTAAGTTCCTTATCAAAGTTTTAATGTTTTTTTCAATAAAAATAAATCAACTTAATGAAGAAAAAAGGATAATGCACTAATCATAAAATAATTCTTCTACCACTACTAGTATTCAACCATTTACAATTTATGAGTATATCTTCTCAATAGTTTGTTCCATTTTCAAAAGAAAATGACCTTCACCACTAGCTAAATTTTGTCAAATCGGGATAAAGTTTAGTTATAAAATTAGTAATAATTTTAGGTTACAATTATACTCAAATCTTTTTATTAAAGGTGAATTTTGATAAATATATCATTGGATTACATCTTCTTCTTATATTCTCCATACTTGCAAAATTTCTAGAAAATTAAAGATCAATAACTATATTATCAATAAATTGTTTAAATTACAAGTTTTTGTAATTTAAAACTATACATAAAATATAAGCTTATAGATGATATAATAAATAATATCTTATTGATACAAAATTTGACATATGTATTAAAAACGTAAAGAATATGCAATTTAATGGTTAGATTATTGAGTAAAGTTGTAGTTTTAACCAATTTTATAGCTAAACTTTATCCAATCAATAAATCATTAACAAAACACACACACTGACACATAAATTTTACATTCTGTAACAGACTTGAAATGAGATTAAAGGCTTGAAGGTGAGGAAGAAATAGAAATAGAAAGAGAACTCAGTTATGTTTGAACAAGGAAAGAGAGATAAGTGGCTGGGTGAGAACCAAAACTTCTTGAGGAAGCCTTGGTGAAGTTCTCAAGGTAGAAAGAGATAAACAAGTAGTAAAATGAAATTTGATATAAATGGAAAGTGCAAAAACAGGAGTAACACTTTCAGTGTGTTTGGTTGTAAAGGAGGGGAAGAGAAAAGAAGAGGAGGGAGAGAGAGAAAAGAAATGAAAAAGAATATGCTTCATTTTTACATTTTTGGAAAGAGTGGGGAAGAGAAAAGAAAATAAAAGAATATATTTAATTTAGACATGTTTTTACCTAAATACCCCAAATAAAAATTAAAAGGTTTGTTTTGGTGATGGACAAAATTGAAATTTTAGAAGCCATTAGAAGTGGGCCTCCCAAAATTGTAGGCTATGTTACTTGGGCCAAAATGGCCCATTAGCATGTTTTTTTGAAATATTTAGCAACAGAACACTGTTTCGAAAATAATTAGGGAAATACCACTTTTTCTGGTACTCGAGTTTGGTAAGCTCGAGTACCATGTTGAATGAGAGAATTTAATTACTTTAAATGCATTCACATTATTGATTTTTAGAATGTTGATAACATGGTAGCTTATGCGTTATTAACCATTAGATCTAATTAAAATCAATAATTAAAAAAAGGGGTAAGCAAATTACACCCCTAAGTTTTAGGAGTGATTAGATTTTACACCCTGAAATTTCAAAATTTGGATTTTATCCTCTAAAGTTTGGTGATGCGTGGATTTTATACCATGACATTTCAGAATTTGGATTTTACCCCCTATATTTTAAGAGTATTTGGAATTTATTGCCTAAATTTTTGGGGTATTTGGATTTTACATCTTAAATTTTCAGAATTTCAGAGTATAAAATCTCAACACTCCCAAACTTTAGAAGGTAAAATCCAAATTCTGAAACGTTAGGGTATAAAATCCAAATACCCCAAACTTCAGGGAGTAAAATTCAAATTCTGAAACTTTAGGATATAAAATCTAATCACCCTCAAACTTTAGGATTGTAATTTGCAATTTACCCTTAAAAAAACATGCAACTCTTGTCAAGTTATAGCTGGTGTAACTTGAACTCATCTCATATATATATATATATATAAAACTATATATGAAGTTTTTTTTTTTTTTTAATTTTGATTTAACATATGATATTTTCTTACATAAAGTAAGTGTTTACATCTTAGCAAAAAAAGAAAAAAGAAAAAGGTAAGTCTTGTCATATCTAAAAATATTCAAGTCAATTTTATAAAAATAAAACATAATTAAATTACGTATGACATAAAATAAATACACTTTGATTTAATGAGTTACGTATGACATAAGAGTAATTAGAGGGAACAAAAAAAATGCATTAGTCAACAATAAATAAATGCATTGCATGTTTTTAGTAAAAATCTAGGGGAACAATTATTGAAATCTATGTACAAAATTATTATTTTTTAAAATAAAAATATAAGAGAGAGGAAGGATTTTTGAAAAGTCAAGAAGGGGCTCTACCACTCCCTAATGATAACACTTTTTCTTCACAAGACAAGTGTTTACTTCATCTATAACAAAATCTTGCAAAATAGTCAGCACAACATATAGAATTAGTGATCATCAACATGTATTACCGCGCACCCTTGGCGCGATGGTCACTCCACAAATATAAGTGCTTGTGGGGTGTGGGGGCAAGGGTTAAGGTTCAAGTCTCTAAAAATGAGTTTCACACACATATACACTTAGATTAAGTTAAAGTAAAATTTCTATCTTGTATAAAAAAAAAATAAATAATAAAAAGATCATCAACATGCAAAACAAAATTTGACATGTTTTGTGCCCCTTTTCAAATTTGTATTATTTTAACTTGGATTATCAAAGATATTCGTTTTCTACTTATTTCCATGATCCTCAATTTGCTAAACTAAATTTGATGAGTCAGATTTATTTTAATTTATAACTTAGACTACCAAAATATATGACTAGTTATTTTTAGATAAGGAGATAAAATATAATGGGCAAAACTTAGGTACAATTCTTAGGTATTGTTTCTTATATTCCTCCTCTTAAGATTCAGCCATGTAGCTATATTTAACTAAAATACACTTCCATCCTATGAGAAAAAAGCCACATGGTTGAATCTTAAGAGAGGAACCTAAAGAACAACACTTAAGTATTATACCAAAGTTTTATCCAAATATAATAGGGTAAATTGCAAAGTACACCTCTGAAATTTGAAGTTGCTTGGATTTTGTACCCCAAAGTTTGAGATATTGAATTTTACACCTTAAAGTTTGGTTCTATTAGTGAAACCTCACCCTCCATTAGCTTAAGCTGTTAAGTGACACATTGGTGCGCTGGCATGTTTTCTACCTTCGTCAAGAAATCCTCCAGCTAGTTTCACATCCTAGTCTCGCTTGTCACCTAGTATCACATCCTTCTCCCTCACCGCCTCGGCCTTCATTAAGAAGTCCTACAAATTCATCTCCTCAACCGTATTATTTCTATTTTTGTTGTTGTTGTTGTTGTTAATCTCCTTCGCCTTGTTGTGATTGTCGGTGGCGATGGTCTCTTACTAGACCTCATCGATAATCTTGTCTCCTTCGACTACGAGGTATCGAGAGGTGGTTCCTTTAGGGAATTGGTCAAACAAGGTGGAGTAGAGATTTTTCAAGAGATTAGCCAGCATAGTAAAGAGTGAACAAATAGAAGACTATCGTGGTAGATCTAGATTCTTTTGTTCGCCGCCGCCGCCTTCGTCTTAGACCCGATCCGGTCGAGTCGGGCGGGTTCACGGTGAGCCGAGGGGTGGGTTGGGTTTTGAGTTGCATGGGTTCGTTGGGTCCTTCAACAGGTAAGGGTTTGTGGGTTTCTTCATTTTGAGTTGAGTGATTTAGGAATTGAGTTGCTTCCAAAATGGTGTTGTCATAAAACTTGGAATTCGGGTGGGTTTATAGTGCTTTTTGCTTTAAAACCACATTGTTTTGTAGAGTCGATTTGAGGAAAAAAAAAAGTAGAGTTAATTTGGCATAAAAAATAAAATAAAATAAACATGTCAACACACCAACGTGTCACTTAATAGCTCAAACTAACAAAGGGTGGGGTTTTGCTAACGGAACCAAACTTCTGAGTGTAAAATCCAATTTCTCAAACTTTAGGATGTAAAATCTAAACAACCCCAAATTTCAAGGATATACTTTGCAATTTACCTAATAATATACTATTGTGGTGGGCCTTTTTGTGTTATTGGGCTTCCATCCCTTTTGCTGTACTACTGCCCGTGGGTCTGGGGTAAGAGAGTTGGCGCTGGCCTAAATGGGCTACACTTTAGGCCAGCTTGTGCACAAGTCGAGCTGTCCCAATATAGATGTGTTTTGGCGGAGGCATCGTAGACTGAGTGTATGGCATGCCCACAGCAGGAACAAATGTTACAGATGTTATAGTAGCCATATAGTATGACAAAATAATCGTAATACTAAACGAAACAAATGAGACTAACGTTGAGAAGGAAGATAGCTTAATAAGGTTATAGCAGAATAATACAAAAAATGGAAATAACACTACAGCAAACAGTTTAATAACTAAACGGTAAACTAATCACCCAATAAGCATAAATAACAAAAGAAAACTTGTTTGCCGGAAGTTACGCACTTTGGAAAAAGGGCCAAAATGGTTTAAGCTTCCATCCTCAATCTCTCAGAGAATGGGTTTGTTAAGAGGGAGAGAAAAAAGGTAGTTTATTGATGCATGCCTCTATTTCTACCACTTATGTTTCTACGATTTTTGTATATTCTTTTCTTTTTTCTCTATTCTTTCTTTTTCTACCTCTTCTTCCTTCTATCTCTTGTCCCCCTTTCACTGTTCAAAGTTACCCCTTTTAATTCCCTCTGTCGTGGTGGGATTTGCCATTTTTACCCCTCAACTATTTTGGCTCCTTATGGGCATCCTTCCAAGACTACCTACAGGCCGCCGAACGCTTAGCCACTACCATTGCTCTAAATGTGTTGGTTGTACCACTCTCTATTCTTAGATAAAATTGCTTGTCTTGTTTCTTACCTATCTCTGTTTTTCACTTCCTTCATCTAGATAAGGATTAAGTCTCTTCATTACCTACTTCTATGGCATGCATCAAGTGGTCTCAGCCCATACTTACCTCTTTTGGGTGAGATGTCATCTCAACAGGACATCTCTCTCCAAAGAAGTTTGAGCGAGAACCCCAAAATAGACCCCCTCTTTCTCCCTACCGCTAGACCACACCCCCTGAAAACCTTGACCTATGATCCACCTCCCATGTATTGGTTGGGTACAAGTAAGTGGTGCCTTGACCTTTTGTGTATGCTCCACTCTGTCTGAATTTTGTTTCTTTCTGGCCTTCACACCATTATTGCTGCCTTCGTGTTTGTTTGATTCTGCTCTACGTCTTGGTTGGTGTTTATCTTTTGTGGCGTGAAGGATGTGTAGGCTTTTGGGCTCATATTCCTTGCCTTTTATCCCTTCTTGGACTAGGCATTGCTTAGGCCTTATCTTCCTACTGAGCCCATGTTTTCCTTTTCTATGTCTGGGACCTTTTGGCTATTGATCATGCCATATCACTTCATCGTACTCGCTATAGCTTTTCCTTTACTTTTACTTCTTGTTACCTTGTGGACTTGCGGGCTAATGTTCCTGCCGTGCCAGTCCACATCTTCTTCAATCTTTTGCTCGGGGCTTCCTAGGCCCACTTTTCACATCTTTACCTATTTTGGACTTTGTTAGCCAACATTCTTGTTGTGCCAGCCCATTTCATTATTTCATTCCTTGGGCTTCTTTGGCCCATTTACTTTATCTTTACCTCTTTTATTCCCATGGGCTTTTTTCTAGATCCTTTGGGCTTACTCGACCCAACTACCATATCCTTACCTCTTATTACTTTTCAAGTTTATTGGCCTTTAAGCCGACCCATTGAGTTTACTAATTCATTTCCCAGACTTCCTCCGCCCATTTACCTTTTCTTTACCTCTTTTTATTCTCATGGGCTTACTACTTCATTCTTTGGGCTTCCTCGGTCCATTTACTTCTTTACCTTTTTTTTATTCTTGTGGGCCTGCTAGCCATCAATCCTACCATTTCAGCCTGCTAGGCTTGCTTCCTCATTTCTTTACCATTTTCCCCTTCTCACCTTCCCTATATTGTTGGGTTTCTTCTTCTGTTGGGATTTTTGTCAAAAAAATGGGCATCAACAACCGTCTATGTCATGGAAATTAATAGGAAATATAACTAAGATAACCTAATAGGTAATAACTCAAATGGCAATGAAAAGGAATGGCAGATATTAAAAAAAAAATACTTTTTTTGGCCTTTTGGCTAGGATCAAGGAATTGAGGAGTTTTGATATATATCATTATTGTATTAATAAAAAGACACATGCCATCCTTCTATGCATCTTTGGTTTGGAATTCAATTTTATAATATAATAATATATGTGGATTTCTTTTTTGAAGGAATATATGTGGATTTGAAATAACTAGGTGTAAAATATTACTTTTTTCTATATAAAAAAGTGTAAGATATTATTTCAAATCCATAATATCTAAGTGGGTTTTTACCAAAAAAAAAATATAAGTGGGTTTGCTTGAGCAAAATCTCCAAATTTTATAAAATCATGTGTCACTAAATTTATATCAAGCAATTTTATTCATTAAATTCGTTTATTTACTAAATTTATTTATCTGGGTTATGGTCCGAAATAGAAGCTTTACTTCTAGCAATTTCTGAAGCTAGCTTGCAATATGTCCTTGTCCCGTGTTATCTTTTGAAGGAAATGCGAAGAGTCTCATTTTGGATAATCCTTGTATATGCAGTGGTATCTTTGCTTTATAGGTTGTGTGTTTTTGTTTTGTTTTTTTAAGAAATTCTTTCATTCAGGGAAAAACACATGAACATGAAAAAGTATATCTCAATTCTCAAAAGTGTGTAATGAATGCAATGATCAGGGTTTATTATTGAAAAATAGAGTACTGATTCTTCTCAGCATTTTGTAAATTGACAAAAGTGGCTTAGAATAATTAAACGTGACCGTTTTAGATACCTCCGCTTCTATTTTAACTAAATTTCAAAAAAAAAAATAATAATAAAAAGTAAAAAAAATTAAACGTTACCGTTAAAGGTATTAAATTAAACATGACATGAGATTTAAAAAAGTAATAAGTTAAGAGAAATAACATTGAGTAACGTTACAGATATAAATTTTTTTACAAACTGTTGATATGGTGGGTGATTATTAATAATGAAAAAGTAATATTAATGGTAGGTGTAGATGAAAACCAATAAGAAATTAGTCACATCAACGGTTTATAAAAGTGTTGTAAAATAGTTTTGGCTATAGCATTACTCAGTAACATTTTCACAAGAAATCTTAAGGGACAAATTGTTACTAGTTGTTATTGATTGACAAAAAAGTAATTTCAAGGATAGACTCAAATTAAAATTGTAACAATCTACCATGTAAAATTTGTTGTGGAAATATTGTGAATCAGACATATAATATTACTCATATATATATATATATATTTAAAACCAAAGATTAGAGAAAATCCAATTGGATTCTCAATTTAGGGTTACGTGTCCCATCTAATTTTGTGCAAAGTGAATTATTGAGGTTAAAGAACAATGGATCCAAATCTAATTAAATTCTAAATTGGATTTCAATTGGAGTCCAATTTTGCGCCAAGTGTCCATCTAATTTTTTAATTTTTGTGGCAAGTTAATTATTTGATGCAAAAACCGAAGAGTCTAAATCCAATTAATTCTAAATCATATATATATATATATATGAAATAATAAGAAACCATTATATATTTTAAAAATGTATGATTTAAAAAAATGTATAAGCTAATATCATGTATAATTTGAATCTATCCTAGAAAAAATATATATATGTATATATATAATTTGAACCGTATAATTATAATTTAATTTAATTATACGATACATATGCACATGTTTATATACTAGTTAAACACTAAACCACAACTGATATTAATTCTACTCTAAATACAACATACATTCTCCTCTACTCTAAATACAGTATAAATGCACCTCAAATTATTAATTTGCTCCTTTTAAAACTATAAAATTTAATTTATGACTTCTTAACCCTTAAAAAATATTTTTAAAATCTCATAATTTAATTTATTATTTTTGAAGAAATAAATTTTAATTTATCTTAAAATATAATTTTTCCAAAGCTCTGACTTCTTTTTATTTTATATATTTTTAATTGTTAAAAAGACAAAGACCCAGGTAGAAGTGAAAAACCTAAATAGCCGTCAGCGTGTTCACACTTCGCACACAATCACGCGTAGACGGCGTAGTCAACCGGGCCTACTAGTTTGAGAAATTTCCGAGTCAAAATATAAAAGAAAAAAAAAAAGAAAGTATTTTTTTTTTAAAAGGAAAAAAATAAAGAACGGTAAGTAATTAGTCTATATAAATATAAATATAAATATAAATTAAAAAAGATAGAAAAGTAAAAAACGTGCAACAAAAAAAATTGGTCGTTTTTCACCAAAAAAAAAAAAAAAAACATTGGGCGTTTAAAAAATTTTTCTTTCTGTCTTAAAAAAAATCAAAATATTTTAACAATAATTTTATAATAAAACTTAAGTTACAAACGGTTAATTATAGGTAAAAAAAAATAAATAAATAACATGGTAGATTCAGACGAGAATCACCAACAATTTATTACTCAAATAACAAAGAGAACTTTTTTTTTTTTTTTTTTTGAATCAAATGACAAAGAAAGCTAAGTACCTAAATAAAATACTTATCCAATAAATAAGTAAGTAAATAAAAATAAATTATAAACGTGAAAAACACGTATTTAAAGTACTTTTTGAGAGAAAATGTATTTAAAGTACTTATAATGTATTATTGTTGTTTAAAATGATGTGAAAATTATGGTTTAAAAAGTGTTGTAAAAGCACATATTTAAAGTACTTTTAACGTAAAAAATGTGTTTGGTACTATATTTTTAATAATATCTTTTTAAAAGTGAAAAAATATAATTATGTGTTTGGTATGTGTGTGTGTGTTTTTTTAAAAAAGTAATGTCATGTAGTCTAATATGTGGGACTTATAGTTTTTTACTTATTTACAATGGTATCATTGAATAATGTTATTTAAAAATTAAAAACTGGTAAGAAAGATTTTCTAAATTCAGTGTTTAAATACCTTAAAATGAGAAACGTAATTTAAATACTTCAAAAAAAAAATAACACATTTGGTAACCAAATGCGTTATTTTTTTTTGACCCATAATTTTCAGTGTTTAAATATTAAAAATTATTGTTTGAGTTACCTTACCAAAGAGGCCTGCCATTCAAAGTGTCTTTTTTCTATCTAAAGAAATAAAATCAAAACATAAAAGGGAAAATAACAAAAATAGAAGTTTAGACACAATATTTTTATAGTAAAAACTTATTACTGTACGACTTATCACTTAAATTTTGTCGTGTAATTGTTGTAAAATTATCTAACCACCGCTCAAAAAACAAAGAAAGGTAAGTAAATTAAAATACTTATCCCAAAAAATAAGTAAGTAAATAAATATAAATTTAAAAAAAAAAATTTTGGAAAAACATGCAACAAAAAACAGTGGGCGTTCAAAGTGCTTTCCTTCTGTTTCTCCAAACGTAAATTCTCGGTTCCCCACCGTAGCCGTTTCACTCTCTCTCTCTCTTTGAAGTCCAAAGTCCAAACAATATATTTGTCTCTCCCACCTAAAAAAAAAAAAACACAGAAGACCAAAGAAAGATAGCAAAAGAAAGAAAGAAAGAAAGACATGGGTGGGGGTGCGATGAAGATCGTTTTTGGGCTGTTAACACTCGTCACTGTTGGAATGATTATAGGTACTCAATTTCAATTCTTTTCTTTTATTATTCTTCACTATCTACTTATATATATAAAATGATTCTAATACTACTCTATAATTTTCATGCTATGTTTCATTTTCTCTTCTTCACTGTACTACTTCAAATCTTTTGGTTCATTCATTTTCCATCTTTATCCAATATACCCATCTGCCACTTTATTTTATTTTATTTTTTTTAAATAATTCAGTGAGTGAGTACTATCTTGGATCTAATTTTCATCTAATTTTTCTTTTGTTTGTTTGTTTTTGTTTTTGGTTATTTTATTTTATTTTATATTTGTTTTTAGCTTCAATTATATTACATGTTTTTGCTTGGCTGAGTTGGAACCAAACGTGGGGCTTATATTTCAAAAAAAAAAAAAAAAAAAAAAAAAAGTCCCACATCTGGGTTTTTGGGGGGGTCCATTAATCATTTGAGAGATACAGGGTTTGCCTTTTGTATTATGTTCATTGGTGGGATTTTTTTTTTTTTTTTTTTTTGAACATGATTTTTTTATTGATTCGAAGTATATTTTAGTCAAAACATAGTCTTTATGTGATAGGATGTTATTTAGATGTGTGTAAGAGTGTTTTTGCTTTGAAATTAAGTTCTTTGAAGCCTTTTAAGATTGGTCCCAAAGTTGTAAAATGAAAATTGAAAGTCTTGTATCAATAAAAATTCAGTCTTTGTTTTCTTTGTGTTGGTTTCAGATCTTTTCCTTGAGTATTTAATAATAATTTTACCTTGAGAATTTAAAGTGTTAAGTGCCTGTTTGGTAATGCGTTGACAGCTTTTTCATATTTCACATTTTTTTGGTACAGCCTTTTCAAACAATCCCATTTTTAAAAAGCTGAAAAATGAGATGTACCAAACAAGCACACAAATTTTAGGGTTGTACATGTGTAGGTGGACAGTTTGTGGTAGATACAAATCATATGGTAGATGGGTTCCTTTGGTGATGTTGTTTAAAAAAACTCTTGATTTGAGCCAAGAGCCTTGAAACTCAACTGACACCTTCTAGTGTTTCCAATAGACACATCCAGGGTTCAAATTCCTCCCCCCATTGTAACTATCAAAGAAAAAATAACTTGATTTGTGCAATTGTGGATGCATGCTTACCTGGTTGATTTAATTGTTTTACCGCTTACTTGTTCTAGAAAGAAGATGTTAATTTCAAGATCACATAATGTCGAATTGGTGCTTTGATACCAAATGTAAATGATGGTTGATGAGGGATACTTAGGAGAACTTAGGGTTTCGTGCAGTAACTTTTTAAATTAGGGATTTTCATGAGTTTCGTGGGTTTCAGGTCTAGTGGAAAATTTCATACTGAGAGTAGATTATATTATTGTTTGTTTCTTACTTTTCCTAAAGAGATCAAGTATTTTGTACTTTCTTTCTTTCTTGCTTTCCTTGGATTCAAAACGTGATTACATCACTAAAATCACAATGTTGTACATTGAAGTGCATCCAATGCTTAATATAGAAAGCTAGTTTTTAGTATAACACTAATGCTGCATTGTTGTTTGGGAATCGTAGGTGCTTTGTTTCAATTAGCATTTATACGAAGGTTGGAAGCCTCCTATGGTACATTTCTTGGACTTTTCATCTCAACTGCTATAAATTCTGACTGAATATTGAGAGCTCTTATATTGCTTTGCCTTTTCTTGCATGTCTTGCTTATATTAAGTGTTTAGATATTATATATGGGAATTGAATATCTTATTCTTGTCTGCTGTATTTGTTTTCATTTGTTTTCATTTCCTTCTGTATCTTTTGACTCTTAAGTTGCTGTGTAACATTTGGTTTTTATTCTAAAATTATATACTAAAATGAAGAGTTGACACCCAATGTACGTTGGTGCTGTGCTTGAAACATATACTTTAGTTTTGCTGGCAGTTACCAGGTATTAGGGTTTGTGGTGAAATTTTAACTTTTGAAATTACTTTAATGACCTTTTCATGAAGTGAATGGACACGTTTGGGGCATATTTTGGAAGATGGTATCTTCTGAAAATTTTAGGAGTAGGAGGGTCAATTAACTTTATCCAGTCAGGACGGGTGATTGGAAGAGAAGAACTTAGAAACTTTAGTGGAAGGAAGAGCCAGAGTTGCTGAAATTTGCAGAAGATTTGATGATATCTGCAGACTAATTATTTTTCTGATCTCTTTACTTCAGGGAAGTGAGGAACCATTTTATGGTAGAAGTTTGTGGTTTTGAAATTGATTGATGTCAATAATACGGTAGTAACAAATGAAATTTAACAAGTGTTGTTTCATCAATAAACTCATTAGAGCATGTCAGTCAAATTTAGAAAAAAATTTGTTAAGGAACTTAGTGTCAGCATTATGATATTCTTCTATCTACAAGATTTATATTGTGGATTGACATTGTTCATACTTTAAAAAATGTTTTGGTGCTCATATATATGCTTGCTAAGTTATATTTTGTTTTATCATTAATTTAACGAATGAAATTTAAAAGCACCATTCTTTATGGGTGCAGAGTTTCCATCATCTAGAAGATTGCAGGGAAACGAGAATGATGGCTATCTTCAGCTTCCCAGAGGTCAGTTTTCTTCCTAACTATTATTATGTTTTCTCCCAAAGTTGATTTTGCATAAGAAAACTCTATTCCGCTGTATTCTGCCAACCATAAAGTGGACCCATGCTACAAGTTACTTGTTTTTAACTTTCAAAGCATGGACCCATTTTTATGTATTCAGAGTTTGAATCATTCACTGAACTGTGAAACGCTGTTGCAATGATTTATCAGTATTATGGTCAACATGGGTTTTTTTTAGGTCCCCCATAAATTAGTAATTATATTTTTGCGATTAAATATTTAACTGTTTTTAACAAGAAGCTTGATATAGCATCATTTTGTGAAATAGTGATCTTTTTTTTTTACTTTTTAAAATTTTTGCTGCCATAGAATTAGTGGAGTTTAGGAGTACTTTCTCTCTGATCTATTATTTTTACCATTTATCAATTTTCAGGTATTCCCGATTGGAATAATGACAAAGACGCAAGAATTTTACGTCTTGGATATGTATGTTCACGATTTTGTTATCTAATATTATGTTTAATTTAAGGTCACTATATCTCAACCCTCTGTCTCACCTGCCCACCTGAGGGTGGCGGGGTAAAGGTGAACAAACACATTTTATTCTTAATGATTTACATTTTGAAAATTTTGATGCATACTTTTTCTCACTGTTGGAACACCAACCTCTCATATACTTCCATACTCAGTGTCAATAACCCTTCTCCAAAGACATACCCCATAAGGAAATTCTCCCAATTTTGATGAATACTTGATGATTGGGAATTGTGTTTTGGGTTAATTCACATACATATTCATATATTATTTATAAGTGGTAATACAATATTATAATTTTGCTCCTCACACTAATATGCATTCATAATACTCCTCCACAAGTTGGTATATATAACTTATATATCATATAGTCCCCATTTGTTAAATAACAAACACAAACAATTCTTGCAAAAGGGTTTAGTAAACATATCAATGACTTGAGCTTCTCTAGAGATATATGGATTAACAATTACATCACTTTCTCTTCTTTCTCAAACAAGATGACAATCCACCAATGTATGCTTTGTCTACTCATGAAACACAGGATTAGGCGTAATGTGAATTGCTGATTGATTGTCGCAAAATATAGTCACATTCCTCGAGAAGGTGATAATGGGTGTTCGCTGTTCATTGGTTGGTACGGCTGGTTTTCAGAGCTTTTTGAGCAGCACCGGCCTTGTCGGAATCTGAGATAAGTGAACTGCCACCAGCACCATTGGGATCGGCTTTCCGGTATGTCGGAGCAGCTTTTCATCAATGTGGTGGTCGGTTGCCATTGAGCACCGTCAAATCCACCACAATCCAGATCTGGAGCAACCATTCAAAGTTTCAAACTAAACAATCTACATAGGTCAAACCCTAAAATATGACTAGCAACACCAACACCAAATCAAAGAGAGAGAGAGAGAGAAGATTTGCTATCTGAGATTTCAGATCTGGGAGCTTTCACCTTCAAGGATGGAGATTTCAGATTTGGGAGTTCTCACCTTCGATCTGAGATTTCAAACCCAAACATTGAGGAAGAGAAATCTAGGTTGAGAGATTTGAATGAAGAGAGATCTGGGCTGACTTTGACTGAGTTTGTACAGATTTGAGATGGAGGAAGAGATATATGGGTGCTGTGGTGACAGTGGATGAATACTCCTATATAGTTTTCCTTAGTCTACACACCTTTCCATACTTCCCTTTAGCCAAAGACTTTGATGGTTGCTCCATATAAGATCTCCTCTCATAAATACCATAGAGAAATACAGTTTTGACATATAGCTTAACTAATAACCAACCAAGATTAGTACCAATTTATCAAAAGGTGCACAGAAGAAACTTAGCAATTGGAGAGAATATCTCTAAATAGTCTACAACATAGTATATACCCATTGACATTGCAAATATCATTTTCACAATGCTGACAGCTCTTCTTCCATAACTAACCTTAAATCTTGAATAGACATTTCCCAAATTGTCTTAGAAATGATGGTAGAAGACTCAAAAGAGGTAAAGGCACATAAAAATGGAGATAAATGTGCATATGATACAAATTGAAAAATTGGATGAGAAGTACAAGTGTGTGCTTACGTTTGTGCAAAACAATAGGAAGAGATTCAGGATCAAGAAGTGAATCTCGAAAACTGGGGAGGAGTCTTAGTGGGAGGCAGACACCGATATGGATAAACCTGTAGTGGTATCTCAATAGAAGTTTCTGGAGGAGAAAAAGAAGGTATGTGGGGAAAAAAAAGGACTATCCACACTTTATGAAGAGGAAGAAAAATAAGGGGTAGACTTAAGGAAGGTCACAAAGTGATGGTGAATGGTAGTTTAATAACTCTTATACCCCTTTTGAGTACAAGAATACCCTAGGAATACACATTTGATTGATTTGGGATCAAGTTTTATCACCCCAGACCTAGATGTGAACATAGTAAGTGTGCATTTGACATCAACTTATTTAGCTTTTTGTTCAAAGTGTGCTAAAGTATACTTTGAAAAAAATGAGAAAATATGAGGTTTTAAAAGCTGTACATAAAAGCTAAAAGCTAGCCAAATAAGTTGGACACAAATAGACATTTAAATACACCTAAAATTTTAAGGCAGTAAATGAAACAATGGTTTTTCAGGAGGCAATACTTTATCAGGAATCTGATCCTCAAGAACAGTGGAAGGCATACGATTGATGAGGTAGCAGGCTATTAGTATTGCATCACTCCAATATGGTTTGGGGACACTCATATGGAATAGCAATGCTTGAGTAACCTCCAACATATGTTGTAACTTATGCTTTGAGCTATGATAAATTACCACTTGTCCTAAAAGTTTAAGTGGATAGGAAATGGTGAATTTGATCACTTGCCATTATTTTCTAACACTTCCCCCACGTGTGGCCTTGAATTCTTCTTCAATAAGCATGGCCCAACATGTCAAGTTTTTAATTTTAGATTGGAGGTAACAATAGGGTTTGAACTCAAGATCACATGTTTTGATACCATGTTAAGTATAGGGGAGTATGTTTGGGGTTAATTAATTACCTAACACACATACATATTATTTATAGGTGGGTAGCTACAATATTAAAATTTTGCCCCTCACACTAATACGTATTCATAACAGTATTTAATGGATCAAGATGGAAACCCTGCCTATATATCATGGTCACACTCCATTCTAGAGAAATATTACATTTAGTACACACACACACACACACACACGCTTATACTTAAAATGGTTTGGACTTGTATAGGTGAATTTGGTCAAAATCTACTTACCTGTGCTTGTAGTGGGGTAATTTTGTATCTTCTGATTAGGACAAGTAATATATGTGTTATTTACTAGTATTGTGGTTATTCATTTTGTGACTTTGTGTTTATGTTTGGTTATTTACTTTTATTTTTTTCATTTGTTCTTTGTTTCTTTATTTATTTTTTGGTTGTGTTATTTAGAACACGCTGTGCAGTGGGGTCGGGAAAATTATAAAGGGTATTGGTGGTTTATTGGATGTTGTCCAAAACTTTGAATTTCTCTTAAATTACTGTGATGCATAGGCAATGAGTAGTGCATAACAGGTGTACTCTCTCTCTCATGGATATAAATATTAAATAGCCTTTCTCTCATTTTTTTGTTTAACTGGAATATATTTGGTTTTAATGTGAAATCTTTTTTCTACATATACTTGAATTTTTTTCCTTCTAGAAACAATTGTTATATTTCCTTATGAAGTTTTGTTGGGTCAATTTTTATGCTCAAGGCTCTCTCTCTCTCTCTCTGTCTCTCTTAAATCTAGGTCAAACCTGAAATAATCAGCTGGTCACCTCGAATCATTGTACTTCATAATTTTCTGAGCATGGAGGTAAGTGTGTGTGCTATTTTATAATACCTTCTCATGTTGGCATGATAACCCTGGCTCATTATATATTCAATGAAGGCTCGGGTTTGGGGAAGCTCAGGTGGTTTTGAGAAACATAAAATCTAGAGCTGAATTTTTATTTATTGAATCTGTAGAGCTGAAAACTATATGTATCTTCCATAATCCAAGAATTTAAAAAATATGATAGGTAAAAATGCCAAAGTTTGTAAACTCCGTAGTTTATGCTATTATCCTCACGCTCATGGCATGGCATTTTTTATTACTGAGTTGATAATACTTCCACCAATGAGCAGATGGAGGGTGAGGTTATTGGTTCAATGTCCATTTCGTGCATGTGTGACTTACCAATCATAATAATAGTAATAATAATAAAAATAACAGATTCTACTTCCCTGGTGTCTGTAACCAGTATCTTATATTATATATAGCTGCAAGAACTACAACTAGGATTTAATTTTTGTTAAAAATAAATTTAAACTAAAAAAAGAAATTAGTGTAAAATGTAGATCATGTAAAGACTTCTTCTATTTCATATGCTTTTAAATGTTGTAGCCAGCATTGTTACAATCTAAGTTCCATGTTATGTAATACTTGATTACATGTTACTCCTTGGTACCTTCCGGTCTAGGCTTATGCAAAATTTGTTTTTTAAAACTTGAAAAATAAATGTTTATCAGCATAAGTTGTGGTAGAATCTTCCCCATACAGGATGATGCCTCTCAACCCAGCAAGGGCTGAGTGCACCAATGTCATTTTTGCCAAAAGGTTGAATTTCAAAATTTGGTGGAAGTTGAAGCTTATCTGCTTAATTCTTGCATAGTTAAAAAATAGTCTTTTGCAGATGAAGCTACAAAATAGTGTTTCAAGTGAAGTTGTTGGTTTTTACAGGAATGCGACTACCTTAGAGCAATGGCCCTCCCCCGACTTGAAATTTCAACTGTAGTGGATACAGCAACTGGGAAGGTAGGCAAAATGGCTTTTCTTTTCCCTCTATAATTTTTCTTGTTCTTTACATTAAGTAATACTCTTATCTCTTTGTCAAAAATGTAGTAGATTGTCTGTTGCATGAATTCATCTTATTTTAATTTTTTTCTCATGCTTTTTTCTAATATTAATTTTATTTAGATTCTTCTTTTTAAGGACTTTGTTAAACCTTCCAGTTTTGATGTGAATGTAGGGCAAAAGGATCTGATACTAAATCTGACATATGACAGAAACAAGGGAATTTTTGGCTAGTTTCTTGAGAGATATATATATATATATATATATTTGATAAGTAATTAAGATTTATTGATATCAGAAAAGAGACAGCCAAGTACATAGGAGTATACATGGGGTATACAAATCAAATAAATAAATTACATAAATCAAGTAAATCAAGAGTTGAAGATAAGGATTGGTTTCTCCATACTGACTATCAGTCCAATAAGGTTCTAAAAAAGAATAACCTGAGATCAGGCAGAGAACTCTCATTATCTTCATAGCAACTACTATTTTTTTGCCTCCGGATACACCACATCAAACAATGGAGAGCAACTATCCATATATGTCCATTATGATGGTGACTAAACTGACCTTGCCAGCAAGCAAGAAGCTCAACAACAGACTTTGGCATAACCCAACTTACTCCAAATAACCCAAAACCATAGCCCACAGATTTGTAGCAACCGGACAATAAAGGAAGAGATGGTCAACAGATTCACCATTAAACTTGCACATGTAACACCAATCCATAATACAAACTTTTTTTCCTTAAATTGTCAATCGTCAAACTTTTTTCCAAGGCAGTGGTCCAAACAAAGAAAGCCACTCTAGAAGGAATCTTTTGCTTCCATATGCTCTTCCAAGGGAAAAATTGATCACTAGGGCCAACTAAAAGACGGTAATAAACAGTAACCATAAACCTATTACTCCTATCTGGTATCCATCACATCTTATTCAACCCAATCCCCCTTACAAGAGTGCCATAAATGGTTTCTTGAGAGATATGGGTGACCAAAAGTTGGGAAAGAAGTGAGGCTAAAGGCAGAAAGATTGATTTGGGTTGGATAAGATGGAAACTTGATGGATTTTTGTTGCTGGAAAATAGGATAAAATGTTGCAGGATTTAACCATGGCAGTAAGTTATGGTAGGGTTTAGGAAGAGCTAGAGTTAGGGTTTAATGAGGTAAGGTGAACTTTAGCATTTCAGACTCCCAGCTCAAGCCTCACTGACCCTTTGAGATATCTATAGCAATCACCGGTATCTAGCCAAGATCTGCTTAGATGGCACACTGCTTTGTGATGAATCTCCATAGCCCCTCTGATTACAAAGGCTCACTATGGCTGAAAGAAAATTTGA